>JAOEHY010010283.1:3674-25246 GCA_025447955.1 Psilopsiagon aurifrons
TTGTTTCTTCTCCCCCTCCCTGCCAGCCCACCCGCCCCCAGCAGTCACTGCATTATAAGTCTCTTTACAGGGCCAGTAGTCTTTCCAAATTGTGTAAATGATACCATGAACTTTTTTCTTGTACATAACAACTCACATACTTAAAATGTATTTTGGCTTGGGGAAAGAATGAGAAAAGAACATTCAAAGGGGGATTTAGGGAAACAGTTTGAAGAAAACGAAGCACATGAAGAACACTAACACAGAGAGTTGTATGGACCTTTTGACCTTTGTGAATGAGTCTTCTGTGCACTGTTTTCTGAGATTAGTTGTCATATTTACAGACCTTGTCAAAGACGAAAAAGAAAGGATGAAAGTGGTAGGAGGGGGAAGACAGTTCACTGGTCCCTACTGTAAAAAATATCATCCACTTTTTCTGTTCTCACTTTATAGAAATATCTCACAGAAAAAGACAACTTCTCCTTGTGCTTCAAGTTGATCCTGATCCCCTACATCAGATTTACCTAACTGTTTCATCCTGGCAGCAGTGAGATCAGACCTGAGAGTTCATGTCAGAGGCAGCAGTCTTTCTTCCGGATGCGCCTAAGGGGCAAAAAACAAAGTGTTTCCAAGCTTGCAGGGGTTTGGTTTTCGCATCTCAAAAACATCCACTTCCAAACAGCTGACGGTAGTAGTTCCACTATAGTGTCCCACAGACCAATCAATCTGAATTGCAAAATACCTCATAAAACAGCTTTAGTCCCATTGGTATTGCCCTCTGCCCCAGAATTCAAACCTAATTTGAGGAATGCTTAGAGGAATAACAATTCAAAGGATTTTTCAGTGCAAATATATTGAAGACTGATTTATAAATCACAAACAGTTTTGTCTGCTCTATTTCTATGCCTCATGAGCATCACCTCAACTTACAGAGTCAGGCACTCTGGCTTTGGTGTCTGCATGCTTTATGAGCATGTGAAGTGTTAGGTGCCTGAAGATAAGGTATGCAAAAGGCAAAAAGCTGAACAACAAGCCAGGAAAGATAAGTGAAAGCAAGTGATAAAAATAGGTGAGTCTCTCAGCCATGAGCCTGCAATCCCCTTTCCTCCTGCCAGGATTTTGCAACTGGTGGCTGACTCCTGGAGTTTGGCACCTAAGCCACCCCACAAGGCAGGCTTGATTCCCTGATTTGAAACAGAGTTGGTAGTAGATCTCCCATTTCTCAGGAAAGTATCCCGAGTACTGGCTTACTGGGAATTCTGTCTCTCAGAATTTCTCCTATTGAAACTGTTTCACTTTGTGTAAACAATTAAATATTCATTAAGTTGGGGGAAAAAGAAGAGAGGAGAGATTGACTCTATAGCCTGGTACTTAGGGCAGTCATATGGGAAAGTCAAATTCATGTCCTTCTTCATTTAATTATTTATACCAAATGGAATAGTGTCAGTTGGGGGGAGTGAAAGATTTACCTCAAACTGTGCTATAGCCTAATATAGCCTAATGGTTACAGCAGACTCTCAGGAGGGTGACAAACTGAACTAAAATCGCTTTGTCTGACTGAAATAGGGAGGGTTATGAACTCAGGTCCAGAGAACATACCTGGTCTTTTAACTACTAAGCTATTGGTGGGGGAAGGAGCGACTTTTTTTTTTTTTTTTTTTTTTTTCAGTAGATCCTGACGTTTTTCAATGGTTAATGGGTTACATTGGCAGATGCTCTTACAGCTAAGATAACAAGAGGAATGTTTGGGGTTTGATGTGTGTGTGTGTTGGTTTTTGTTGTTTGTTTGCTTTTAATGGAGTTGTGGTCTAGGAAGGCTTCTCGCCATCAGCAGTTTAGTGATTATGTGGTAGTTTGACCAGTATGTTTTGATTCAGGAAAACCTTTAAGTGTAGAAAAGAAGAGTAAACATGTTTGAAGTTAGCTGATGACACTCTGGCAAGCAGGAATTTTGCAAAGCAATGTTTTCCATCCATTGTTGATTTGTACATTATGGCAGAAGTATAAACTCTAACAAATTAGAAACTTTATGCAGTTAGGCAAGTACCATGTTGAAAGTAATGCTGGCTGAGTAAACTTTGGTAGCATGTTTTTTTTTTTTTAGTAATTTTCTTATACTTAATCAGCTCTAAGATTCCATTTTATGTCAAGTAAAGTTAATGTATTATAAGTCCTACTTCTTTGAGAACCATAGATAATGTTTAGGAACTAGTCTCCATTTTAAGTTGTCTAAGAGTAAAAAGCTGTGTGACCATACATTGGGTTGACTTTTGACTTCCAAAGTACTCCCTCCTCCTCAAAACCCCCTAGTATGCTTATTTTTAGAGATCACTGCTTCATTCTATTTCTCAACTGACAAGATTGTATTGTTGGGTCACCTAGCATTGTAATTCATAACCCTAAGTATCTGGGACCTTTACTCATATGACAACAGCACAATTTATCTATTTATCTATCATATTTTTTTATGAAAACTGACAGAATTTTTATGCATCAGGTATTCTGAGAAAAATAACAGTAAGCTATGCTGACACTCATATCCTTTGGGAAATGGGTGTCCTTGAGATGGTCAGCTACTCCTCTGACTTCCAAAAAACCTCTTCAGGCTGATTCATTCACTATCCATGATTCCAGTCACAATATTCCACATTAATTCAACCCCTATAACCCACACAGTAATCAATGGACAGGCTTGTTTCTGTTAAATTTAAAAAAACCTGAAGAAAACAAAAAATGGGGGTGGATGAGGGGAGCTTATTAGGCCTACTTTAATGGTTGAACTTGACAATCTTATAAGTCTTTTCCAACCCAGTTGGTTCTATGATTCTACTTTGTACACCCAAAATTGATGGTGTTGCTTGGGCCAGCACTGTTAGCAATTCTGAACTTTAACTGTGGTATCTCATTCTGAAGGTTAAAGCTGTAAGGAGAGAGAATAGTCAAATGCACTATTACTATAGCCAATATTATCACCACACAACTAAAGTAACACAGCATAAATCTACTTTGTTGACATTTTAAGATCATAATATCGTATTCCATCTTGGGATACAAGATTCTTTCACTTCACACCAGTCTGTAGCAAAACAAATATATCCTGGTTGTATACCGTGGTAGAAACTCTTGGAAATAAAACAGACCAGAATAGGCAGAGCTTAGTTTATGAAGCTTAGATTTGTAATCGCTTAATTTCCACATTTAACAAAGACACATCCCTAAACCACTGGGTAAAACTGAGTTATAACGAAGTAAATAAAGAAATTTTGCTGTAAGATTGGAGAGGATTGACTGCAGACTCTTCCTTTGCCAAGTACCTTGCATGGTGCAAACAGACCAGGGAATGATATGGTTTAAAGTATATTGTAATGACAGATGTGATATCCTTGGGAGAGCATATTCCAACTGCAGTAGTTGGGAGACCCCAGCATAGAATAGGGTATTTCCAACAATAGAAAGAAATAAAAATGTTACCTGTGCTTCCTTGAAAATCAAAATTCTGCTCTCTGGAAACCAGTGCTTGTAGTATCTTTTGGCATCTTCTACTTCTCTACTTCACTAGAAAGAATCTAGCCTAATCCTCAGATTACAGTAGATCAAATATACTTAGTGTATTATTCTTCTGAATTTACTGATATTTTGAATTATATTGTATGTTTTAATTAAAAACTCACTGGAGATGAATTATTTTTTTCTAAGTTTCGCTTGTATAAAAAGAAAGTCAACCGATGTTTTAAGGTGATCATGAGGGACAGATGTTTTATCTTCTATAGAAGGATATTGGAGATATTGTATTAACCTAGGCTTTTAAAAGTAAAGTCTAAACTAGGGAAGTGAAGAGAGAGTCTTCTTTGACCAAAGAAGAAATGTACATTGCATGTCAAACACCTGCAAATCGAAAGTTCTTAGAATGTTGTCTTCACAGGGAAGAAATGAACTGCTGACTTTAGGACTCTAAGTGCACTAGCTCACAAACCTCATCTGAGCAAAACAGAGTACTTTACTTTGTACTTCTATGGCATTTTCCCATCCAGGATTACAGAAAGTTTTATAAACACTAACAGTGGAAAAAAAAACTACAGGCATGTGTGTAAACTAAAATCAGGCTTGTTCAGTTTATCTGTTTTCCCAAAATCTCCTATAAAATCAGTGGCAGAAAAAACAGTGAACAGATATACTTGAATGGCAATTTCCTGTCAGCACAGGTGTCCTGGTTTAAACCCAGCCAGTAACTCAGCACCACACAGCTGCTCATTCACACCCTAACCCTTTCCCCACTCTGGGTGGGATGTGGAGGAGAATAGAATGAATGTAAACCCTACAGGTTGAGATAAGAACTGTTTAATAATTAAAGTACACTGCAATACTGCCACTACTACTACCAATAAGGGAAATAACACAGGGAGAGAATATAAAACTGGAATGGGAAAAAAACCCAATAAACACAAGTGATGTACAATCAAATTGCTCACCACCCTCTGACTGAATGATAAATGTCTGATATTGTCCACCCTGCACTCCCCATTTATTTTTGCAGAGCGTAGAAACACTAGAGACAAAGTAATGGCCTGATCCAAAGTGCATTCAGAACAGTCAATCTCCAATTTGCTTGCATGCACTTTGGATCAGGCAGTGACACGTGCAGAGCTATTCTGCAGCAAACTTTCCAGAGCATGATCAGTGGGTCATTCATTTTTTCAAAGCAAGTAGGAATTAATATTTTTGATCATACTTATTCTGTATTCTTTTTTCTATGCGAGCATGCATTTCTCCCCCAAGATTTCAGTCTCAGACCCAAACTTTGGGAAGCTGATAGAATATGATATAAAATTTATTATGTTCTCTGGGAAGCATAGTTTTCAAAATAATATATATTTAATCTTCAGAAAAATAATCCTTACTGATAATTACTGACTTCTACAGACAATATATGAAAGTGAGTAGAATGACTATTGCCATGCTAGTAACTGCCTATTTGGTAGAAACATTATATGGGGAATAAGAATGTAACCATTGCTTAAAGTGAATTGCACAGATCTTGCAAAAGGTTTAGGGTCCTCCATTTACCTGTATAATCTCACTCTGCTTACATTTGTGAAGGTATCTATGGCATCATGATCTGTTTTCACAACAGTGATTTGATATAATAGCCATGTTGCACAATAAATGATTCACATTCCTCAGCATGTGTCTCACTGAAGCCAATTCTTGTGTTTCTTGGAGAAAAGTGATGGAGAATAAATAAGACAATAAGCTCTCTAAAAGCAAGCAGCTAGCAATCTTTAGAAATAATAGAAAGGGAAACATGATAATCTGAGAGTTAAATAGGTTTAAGAGAATCATGCTGAAGTACAATTACCACATGATATTTCATGAGCCAAGAAAAGGTATGTCAGCCCCATCTAGAGCAATCTCAGGTCTCCAGATGCATGCATTCTTAGACATACCTTCAATTCCAGCTAAGCCTAACAGAAATATTAGCTGTTTCATATCTGATGGTGGTCTCCATTGAGAAAAAACAAGAGTCTTCTCTGAAGTGCATAGCTGCAGTCTTGCCAGCTTAGATTTCATACAAGTTAAAGTGATCTGGTGTTCAGCAATTGTCCCATATCCACGTAACTCTATATATGCGTTAATAGCAGTAAAATGAAATTTTTGCAAAACCAACACATTGTTAATGTGTCATTAGTAGTGAATATATTTGGAACTGAAGGAGAGTAACAAAAATATGATGTATACATAGTGACAGGAGATACATTTGAGACTGATGAAACATTTATCTACAGAAAAGTGAAAAATCAATTAAGCTATTTTAAAAGTAAAGAATTTTTTTGAGGTTATTAAGATATATGCAAGCAATCTAACTTGTTAATAATACATTGTAACAGTATATAGCACTGTGCTTATGGTTCTAGCTAGTGAAATATAAACTGATATGCAAAACTTCAGCTGAATACTCAGTTCCAGAAAGAAAAAAGTTTTGTTTTGTTGCTTTGGTTTGTTTTCCTTCTTTCCCTACATGTATATTTTTTATAGTGTAGAAACATCAGCTCTCTTGATACATCCCAACTGTATCTGATTGATGAAATACCCACAGCAGCAGAAAATAGTACACACAGCTGACCTGCATAGGTATTTTCAGAGCAGTATAACAAAAATATGTACCTTATGTACCTGAAAACAAACCCTGTACCTTTCACAGGGGATACACAACACTGGATGTATTTTCAGAGCCAAAATATTGTCTGGTGTTAGATACCAGGCAACTTAATTTGGTAAAGTCAAAGACAGCCTCTCTGAAGTATCTTCAAAACAGTTTATGTGGCCTTTCTCACATGAGTAAAGGGACTCATAACTATTGATAGGGGCTCATAAACATGTCTTTAGTTTCACTATAACTGATTATTTCCTATTCTCCACACAACATTTTTCCAGAGGAAGATAGTTAATTTGTCATGGAGTATATTTACCTGTCCTTCTTAGAAACCTGCCTGATAATTCACAGCGTTATTCTAGGTTTTGTTAATCTCTGCACTCATGAGTAGGAACATATTTGTACATTTTGAGGATAATATGGAGTTTTTGATAGCACCAAAAGTCACGAAAGCTAGGAAATCTGCCAATACTGGTTGAAATAAATAAATAAAATGAAATAATAAATAAAAATATAAAAAGGATATTACTGTTTCCACCATACCTTTTCTGTAGAATTTACTTTTGCCATGTCACTTTAGACACATGGCTTAAATGGCACTAGATTTAGATCTGTGACTGTGTTGCTGAAACGGAGAATGTAAATTCATGCACCATCCAAAAGGCTTAGTTTAGACTAGTGTACATAATATTGCTTTAAGTTTAACTTGTATTGTGGTGAATGTTATTCTGTTGGGGAGAGAACATTTAATATTTCCAGCTAAAGTTTTTGTGAGTTGTGTTTACTGTTTGTTTTTCTTAGTGATGTTATTTTATGGTTTGGTCATAGAACAGATTATTTTCAGGTCACTGAAGTTAACTGATATGCCCTAAAACAAAAAAGAGTATGCTAGGCCCCAGACCACCTAAAAGGCTTCTGATCCTAAGGGTCTGTGCACTACTGTACACAAAATTTCCTGCCAGAACCAGAAAGACATCAGCTTTCTCAGGTTCCCAGGACAACATGGTGAACCTCTCACTGCTCTTGTGCCAACTTTGAGGTTGAGGAGGATATTATTGACATGGATGAAAAGTAGTCACTGACATCCTATCAAGAGAAAAGGTGTGACCACAGAAATTTCAAATGTACGGATAACCTACCAAGTATATATGAGAAAGCAAGTTAAGATGGGTATTATCTCTTTCATCTAAAACACTTGGAACAAAACACTCTCCAACAGCATGAATACACTGAAAACTAAGGTTGAATGCTGGAATCATCTGATGGGGCAGAAAACCAAGTATTCTTCAGGTATCTGATTTTAAACTGAGACGGTAAAATATAAATAAATATAATATCAAAATAATCAATTAGATATCTTCATTTTAAATCTGTAAATGATCATTTAGCTAAATTTCAGATGGGCTAAGTCGACATGTGCACCTGTATTCTGGGCACTTAAAGTCTGCAAAGTTTTGCTATGTGAAATCAATATAGAACCTGAACAAAGCAAAGATCAGCTTGACTTGGACATTGATTTGGCATAAACTTCAAATTTGACATTCCTGTTTTTATGATGTGTTCAGTTTTAAAATTCAGCACTTCAATTATATTTAATCTTCGATTAGAAGTTTATTTTTAAAGATGTTCAAAATTCTCTCTATCCTATAATATTTAACACGTTGGTTTATTTGATTACTTCTGCAATATTTGAGTATATTGTGTTAGACTAATTTCACAGGTGGAGAAATTTGACACTGGAAATACTTTTGCCTGTCAACTTTTTATGGAAATATTAATTTGGCTTCACATTGAACATACATTAGTAAATAAAATAGTAAGAAATAATTATCTTGATATACAAAGGACAAAAATAAACAAAATGAGAGTGGTGGCCAAGCAGCAGGAATATAGCAACAGGAAGTCAAGGAAGACTGGTGCCCAGAAGAGCAGACTCACTTTCTGTAACTGACTGGGAAAATAGTAATAAAATGCTTTTTCCCAGAAGATATTTAGCAAGTTTTGTTTGTCTTCAACTAGTAAGATGCTCTTAATGAGCACAAATGCTAATTTAGGCACAGCCAGTGAGGTATGTGTGATCTTAAATGCACTTTCCCTCAAACAATACCAAGACGACCACTTTGTTCAGTTTTCAAGTACATGGGTAATGTAAAGCCCTATCTAAGTACTTAAAGATATTTTGGTGGAAAAAAATTACAATAAATTTGACTATTTTCTTAAATATTAACAGAAGCAATAAGTAATGCTTCATTAATGTAATGTTTTTCAATATCACAAGGTTGATCTTAGACTGAAGGGGGCAATGGCATTTAAATTATGGGTGTTATTCTACTTAAAAATCTGAGATCAAATTTATCTCACTATGCTTCTGTAGTGACAGAAGTTTATTTTTATTATTGAAGTATAATGAATTAAATGCGATTCAGAAATTAAATAAGCTTGTAATGTTATTGTCAATATCTTAGGTTTATTTCATTTATAAATGAGAAACTTTCAGACAACATGAGCAAAAACATTCTCACTATACTTAGGAAAAGCATTTATTGCTACCAATATATTTTATCAGCCTTTTAAAAAGAATCGCAGCACAAAATAGTTGATCGCCATCATTAAGTGCTTCACTGAAGCACACTTTTAACTGTCTCATGCAATTAAAGTAATGCAAGAAAGAAAAAATGTATTCGTATTATTTCATACTTCGTTTAAATTTACATCACAGTCAAAATTAATGAAGTCCATCTGTTTCTGGATTCCACTGCAAATTTTTCCACTAGGAATAATGTGATCCCCAAAGGGTAGATATATTTATTCTCTTTTTTTCTGAAAATTTTGTGATATCTGCCACAAACTTTACCTGCACAGCTTCTTGGAAGTCAGGTCACCATTGTAGTTGGCATGAATGTGATCAAATTGCAAACCTAGGATTGGAAGCTACTGTAGACATGGCCATCATAAAACTATTCTGAAGTGCACAGATTTCAAATCTAATATTTATTGTTAGTAAAATTTTGAAATCAAAAGCAAAATTTGTATGTGGCGGTTTGCATAATTTTATATCAGTTTGCATCAGAGTCATTGATTTCTCTTTTATGAATGCTAAAGTTCCACTTCACTTGCAAGATAAAAATATTTGAGAACACAGCTTCATTTTCTAAAATATCTAAGTAACCATGAGCAATGTAATTTAAAGAAAAAAACAGTCAAAAAAATCTAAACCCCATACCTTCAAGTAATCTTAAAATGTCACGATACTAGGTCTCTTTCAATTAGCACAAGGATGTGCCAAAATATTTAGCAAGAGTAAAAAAAAGCTCAGCTAAACTGTATTGGCCCTTTTCTAGCATTTAAAATGGAGAAGACTTCTATTGAACTTGGATATCAGAAGACTGGACAAATAAATAGAAGCTTCAGAGCAAGCAAATTAACACAAGTATCTAGTATACACATTTTTTTAATTTCTTTTTCATGGATAAGAATTTGCACATTAAAAGCAAAAGTTTGCCAAATGTTTCTGTGAACAACTCAAATCCAATACTATCAATCATTTCTAACTTGCAGAATGCTTCAAACTTTGGGATTTTTGCCCTGCCAAAGAAATTTTTCACAAAGATATGTTCAGTGATTCAGAGAACTTGCAGTTCCATTAGCTGTTCTGCTGTTACATTCCCAGGCTTGTCAATCTGCCACCTTCCACAGATTACATTTGTGAATTTAAAAACAAAAGCAATTCCTGTTCATTTCTTCTGCTGTCTGGGATACTATTATTAATTCCAGATATTATACTGATTATTTGCATTACAGTAGTCAAAACAATGATGAGGTATTTCCCTTCAAAGACTGCATCTCATTCAAAACAAATTTAACCCTCATGTTTGGAAGCATAAAAGCACAAACTTTTAACTATTGGAATTTTGCACCTGGTAATATTTTAAACAGCTACATTCCAATGTAACTGCATCACCTGGAAATTCCAATACAACTGAATAATCTGTTATCTGCTGAAAACAGCTTAATTTTAATATGCTGCAGTTGACTTAAAGGTTAAGCGACCTCTTAAAAGAATGTGAACTTGTGAATTAGGGAGTTCTTCTACTCTCAGGTGGCATTTTATTCACCACAAGAAGTAACTGCTAATGAGCTCCCTAGCTACCAAAAGCTAGATGTAAAATATGTAAAACTTGAAATGTCTAATGTTTCTGAAAAATATACTCTGTGAGCTTGGCTTATTAGGTAAATTATAATAGATCAAAGAATGAAAGGGTAAAACCAGGTGTCAAAACCTGAGAATGACCAGCCAATTCATTTTCTAATGCTATTTCATGGTCTACCCTTATTAAAATATTTGGTTAATACAATTTGCAAATAAAAAATTACTTCACCTAAAAAGTGTGTTGGATTAACATACATAAAAATCTCAGTATGATGGCTCAATATGCCAAGAATAGGCTCATTAAGTAGGAAACATTTTTTTTTTTTTTCCTTGCTGTTCAAATCAAGCTTAAACAAAGCAAAGAGTCCTGGTTTTGAGTATTTAGGCCAAAAAAAAAAAAAACCCAAACAAACAAACAAAAAGAAATCTTTCCTTTGAGAGTTCGTCCCTGAGATAAGGAGAAAAGGATTCTAATAAGAACTGCAGAACATGCTCCAGCACACTGCACTAGAAAGCTAAATCACTGGTAAGTGCAAGAGAAAACCTCAAAGGACAAACTGCTTGTGGGAAAAGTGATGTCTTATCCCCTTGAGCATAGTAAGCACTGCTACTCTGAACACTAAGGCAATAATTATTATGAGTCCCTAATTTTGAAAAAACAGTAAAGGAAGAATATAATCTCAAACTTGTTCCACAACGTATCCAGACATGCGCAGAGCTTCTATTGGCTTCAGTGAGACTCAAGCAGTTGGCAGCATCTAAGTCAGTGCTTAAGCAGATAAATCCAAAAGCAAAATAAACAGAAATGTAGCTGTGTATCTACATTTTTATGTTTGTGGGTACTTTAAAATACCTGTGCTAAATTAGTTAACCGTAAATCTACAGTTAATTTAGTTAACTGTAAATCTACAATATGAAAAGGAGAGTTCAAACTGTAAGTTATCAAGTACAGTTAGGACCACCTCCAAAAAAAGAGATGTAGATGCATTAAAATGAGATTTCAGTCCAGCAGAGACATCCACAATGAAGAGAAAGGCACTAGGAAGTTGTAGTTAGTTAATGTTTAAACCTAGAAATACCCGAGTTCTCCAAATGCTTTTGTTTGTACTATTCAAGGTTCCTAGATAGGATTTTTCTGCTTTTGGAATTTTTTTAATTTTCCTTCACTTTTTCAGAAATACAATGTTCATCCTGCAGTGTTCATCCCAGTGCTGAATAATACTCTAGCATGCAGGCTGGCACTGACTAGAATCTTGTTCAATTTCTTTCTCATTGTGATGAAGGTTAAATTTTCCTCTGTCCTTACTTGGGGACTGTGCCTTAATTGCACTGATTATATATTTCACATTACAGCTCTGGGACCAGAATCCCTATAGGTGAGTGATGTAGTTCCTAAATTAGACCATCTCTCCCTGTCCGTGAAGTAGAGGAGTGGTGTAGGCAGATGCCAACTAAATACACCTGCCTTTAGTCCAGTGGCTATAACACTCCCAAGAGAGACAGAAGCATGACTTTGAAACTCTTCAGGCAAATGCAAGTTTAGAAATAGAGTGTTCCGCATATGAAGATCACTACCTCCACCTCAGGCTAATATTTTAATTGAGAAGAGATTCAGATGTGAAGGTGATGTACTTGCTCCGCTTGGAATGCCAGCCACCTCTGAACATCCACAAGTTTTACCTCTAGTTCAGCAATGAGATACTTAAAGAAACCCCCTTTGGGCTTGAGAAGTGTAGGAAAATTTCCTGGCAAAGATTTTATGCTCCATCACACTGGCTGAATTTTGCCTGTGTTCTGGTCTTATTTCAGGGGAGATAATGAAGGTGGTGTTATGGGGATTATGAAACTGAGCTTTGGGGCTTGAGCTGCTATGCTCATCCTTGGAGGGCCTGTGGGTCTGACTCCTGCACGACAGATTGCTGAACAAAACAGAAATCATTAATATATGTTAACCAGCAGCTCTTAAAGCAGTCATAAATATTGTTTTAGTTATAATAGATTAAGCTGATCTATCATTGATTACTATAATAGGCTCCTTTTATCTGAGGCTAATTGCAACCTTGTTCTTGTCTCTCAGTACCAGAGAGAAACACACGTAGTTTGATGAAAATACAACTCATGGTAGATGGTACAAGCTGACACAGAAGATTCATTGGAAGCTACCAATTACACAATTTACTTTAACAGATATCGTAGTGAAGCAGTAGTACATCTTCATAAAATGGCAAAAGAATGCCTGATACAGAAATAAGTGAACTTCAAATATTTACTTTCTCACATGATCTACTGACAAGTCTGATAGCTAAATGATAGTGAGAAACTTAGTTCTGTGGTTTTGTTCTAAATCATACTATTTTTTAAAAAAAGTATGCTGTTATATGAAACTTGAATTATTGAATAGTAATACTGTTACATATGCCAGTTTGTAACATATATGCATCTATTGAAAGGTATCAGAAACTGTAGTTTTCTATTAAAAAATAAAAATTAATTTTTTAAATTCTAACTGATTCAGAGCAGCCCTGAGGAGAAGGACTTGGGGGTGTTGGTCAATGAGAAACTTAACATGAGCCAGCAGTGTGCGCTCGCAGCCTAGAAAGTCAACCGTATTCTGGGCTCCATCAAAAGAAGCGTGAACAGCAGGTCGAAGGAGGTGATCCTGCCTCTCTACTCTGCTCTCATGAGACCCCTCTTGGAGTTTTGTGTACAGTTCTATTGTTCTCAACATAAGGACACAGAGCTGTTGGAACAAGTCCAGAGGAGGGCCACGAGGATGACAAGGGGGCTGGAGCACCTCCAATATGAAGACAGGCTGAGAAAGTTGGGGCAAAAGAGAAGGCTGCATGAAGACCTCATAGCAGCCTTCCAGTATCTGAAACAGGCCTACAGGGATGCTGTAAAAGGTCTCTTCTTCAGGGTTTGCAGTGATAGGACAAGGGGTAATGGGTTTAAACAGGGTAAATTCAGGTTAGATGTAAGGAAGAAGTTCTTTACTTACTGTGAGGGTGGTGAGGCACTCGAACTGGCTTCTCAAAGAAGTGACAATTCCTCCATCCCTGGCAGTGTTCAAGGCCAGGTAGGACAGAGTCTTGGGTGGCAAGGTTTAGTATGAGGCATCCCTGCCCATGGCAGGGGATTGGCACTAGATGATCTTAAGGTCCTTTCCAACTCTAACTATTCTATGATTCTAAGTTGCAGGATTTCTCACTGTGGTGCTTATCAGTTCATAACTGTAGAGTTCACATATTAGTAACTTCAGTTTTGGACATTATACATCTCTGCTGTGTATGTTATTACCCAATATTTGAAGAATAATAATTGATCAAAATTGATTAATAAAAGGATCAGGGCTGCTGAAGGTATGTTTTCCACACAGGACAACAATATGGTGATATCAGAGTGAAATAATTTGGAAACACAAGGTATAAAGTACCTTTTGATTGAGACGAATTAAATGGAACAGCTGATGGGAAATTTACTTTTGCTTAGTTTATCAGCAGTAAGGCTTTTCAGAAAAGTAACTCTAAAACGTGAATGGCTGGAAGCACCTTTAAATTTCCTGTGCTGCTGATGGTGCATGACTATCAGTACAAACAAGCTGGCTTTAACTTTTGGGGGTCATCTTGTACAATCTAAATGTGAATAAACTTCTGTTGCATTTTGTCTCTAGCACCAGTAATTTCAATTTCTATTTTCAGGTTTTTTGTTTTTGTTTTTTTTTTTCTTCTTAGGAAATGGCTTAATTTCTAGTTTATTCTATTGCAAGATGGCATGTAACTCAGAAGCCTGCATTACTTTATTTAAAAATATTCTTCATTTTCCCAAATGTCTAATGATGAGCAATTTGGCTTTCAAGGTGCTCAGTAAACTGATATTATTTGCATATACAGTACTCCCTAAGGTCTTCATCGGGAGCACCATTACTTGCATTGCATGCCCACCACTTTAGAGAGCTGTTTGATTTTTAGTCCTTAATTACACAGCTATTATTTAAAACTGTTTCTACCATTAAAAAAAAAAAAATAACAGATAATTGGGGAGTAAAAAAACCAAATGCACAGTGAAAAGACAGTGTAAAGTTAACATATTTGTTGGTAAATTTCTGCTCTCAATCAGTAACAGCTGCAGTTTAATTAAACTCAACTGTTTGCAGGTGTTCACAAGAGAATATTGTATAGATATGTATGTATGTACACAATTCAGCTGAAAAGATTTACCTTTGTAAAAAAAACATAGGCTTCTAACACAGAGGCACCTTCCTCTGTATTCTTGTGATTAATGTTCATTTTTTCTGATATGTAAGGATGAGATATTATCATAGAAAAATCCACAAGAAAGCACCATAAGCAATAAGGGAGGAACACCAGCTATGCTCATAAATATAGACAGTTAGTATAGCTGAAAAGCATTATCTGTCCTAAGACTGGTATTATAGTTAGGTGAGTTTAGTGCATCAGACAATACAAAAGGATTTAATACGTATTAAAGAAGGAAAAGTAAATTAAAAAAAAAAGACTTTTTAAAGATCAGAACAGCTTTAGATATCGTGCAGATAGATAGTAGTCTCAGCACAGGTAAAAGTTCACTACATAGCATATTGAGCTGCAAGTTCAAAATGTCAGTAAAGGTGTGTAAAATTTAAAACCAGGAGATGTAATAGGACAGTTGTACTTAACTTTTGGAGTTCATGCTATATATGTATGTATTTCTACTCAGCTGAGGTGTTTGTGAGAGTTGACAAGAAACCAACAACGCCAAAACATTTAAAGATCACTTACTGCACACTGTTTAATGATTTAGTCCAAAAAGGAATTCTATAAATATACATGTACCCATGGAGATTTATAACTAGGTCAGAATGCCGCTTCCACATCTATTACTAATTAATTAGGTGCAAATAGCAAAAGTACCTCAATGACAAAATCTATTATTTCAGAATTCCTGTAATACTGTGGCTGTATCAGCAGCATTTGCAAGTGCTCAATTTAAAAAAAAAAAAAAAAAAAGGAGAGGAGAGGAGAAAAAAACCCACAAAACAAACTACAAAAAAGGATTAATTCTTACAAACTGTACAAAACTCGACACAGGATGTGGTCATTTGTGATCTCTAAACAATGTTTGTAACATTTAGCTGGAATAAAGCATATGATTAATACATGTGGTCATACTGCAGCAACTCTATTAGGCTGCCACAGATTTACCCACAAAACAAATTGTTACTAGTTTTAATCTGAAGAGGAGGGGAAAGCTGGAAGTCCTTTTTTATGATAGCTACTTTATTAACACATTTAATCTTCATAAAAGTCCAAATTATTTTTGTTATTGTTCAAATTAAATTATGAAAGTAGCAAACAGTAGTATAGGGCAACAATCAAAACTTCTCTGAAAGCTTCTTTATGCTTTCTATGACTATTGTGATCCATCGTTTCATCCTGGTGATTAATAAACCAACTCTTGCATAGTAAAATCTTTACTTCACATATATGAAATATGTTTCATCCTTTGCACCTGCAAATGGAAAGTTTTAGGAAGCTTAGGTTTAACCAAGATTATTTTTGAATTATCTGCTTCTTTTCTGTCAAAATGTAAAAATCATGATCAAACAAGCTTTCTTTTAGGTAAAGTGAGTAGCACAGCTCAGACTTACACTTGATCATATAATAAATTAATATTTATTAAGGGTAAATCATGGATATTTGTAAACATTGTTTAATAAATTGAGACACTTTAAATGTTTATTCTTGTCAGAATAACCTATAGTTAAATATATATCGTTATATAACTTTTAAAGGGAATATAGATTTTTATATTACAGGTCTGTTTTCTAGTTCTTAAAGATTATCAACACTGTGCTTTAAATGATTGTTGTATGTTGAGAAGCTTGATTTTAGCTATCCTACTGTTGATGATAACTCACTGGCTTCAGCTGGACTCAAGAGTTTTACTGCTGGGTCCCATTTTTTGAGCTGTTCTATGTACGTTTGTTTCTGGAAAAAGTAAAAACAAGATGCGACTGACTTTTAAAGTGGGTTTGTTTTGGTTTTCTATTTGGTTTTCTTTTTTTACAATACTAAAATATGACCACAATATCCACAACTACTGCACAGATTATTTTAATTTTGTTCCACTCATAATGGGCAGAAGAGGTTTTGAGTTTATTAGTAAGCTAATGTCAGCAGTTTTGAGTTTTTGACTGTCAATGAAAATGCAATGTGGTATAATTAAGCAATAATCTAGGGTGCAGAGCATTTTTTAACAGGATAAAGTCATGATCAGGTTGAGCAGAGTCAAGGGTTTTAATGCTAAAGCAGAAAGAATTTTTCACCTAATTTGCATTAAAAAGAAGTTTGCTAAAATGCCAAAATAAATGATGTGAAAAAAACAAATGAAAAGGCAACTTTTAAATAAAATTAGTTTATATAAAGTTTAACTAAGGAAGCTATAAATTTGCCTATATCCCTTATCTTTTATTTTACTAACGTCTCAACCACATCATTTCCATCCACTTCAGAAGGAAACAGCACAGGGAAAGAGAGGGAGTACACTCAGGGCACAGCCATGACTGTGTAGGAGATAACATCTACTTTTTAATTCCAAATTAGTGTGAAAACCTTTCACTTGGGTCTCTTTTCTTTTTGCTTGGTAAACTGAACCTTTCAAGGCCTCTAACAACAACTTCCTGGAAAACTGATGTTTCAATTCAAGTGAAGTGAAATGAATTGCTTAAAAAAGGTGGCCTTTCTTAGTGCCACAGTAACAGTTAAGAAATCATCTCTTCAGTAGCTGCCAGCTTGACCAGAAACACTGGCTTCAGTGGGGAAAGCATAGAAAGTCCATTATGGCCATTTGCAGTGCCACTTTCCAGACATTTTCAATGCATTTTCTGTAAAAATAGCTGAAACAAATCCATCTTGCATTAAGTTAAAAAGAATGGGGAAACCCAGTATCTGTGGTCTTAAAATTGTGTCAGGCTTTTTAAAACTGTGTTATCAAGGAGTTTATTCAAGTTGTAGAGCCTGGTGTGCCTGTGAAGCATTGCGTTGGCTGGCAGGGGGATGTTGCATATGTGTTATGTGATACAGCAGTTTAAACCTTCCTAGCCACCATGTGTCCAGTCCATATCCAGATATACAGTTTCACAGCCAAAAAAATAAAAAAGGCAATTAATTTTCTTGCACATGTCCAAAGATGTGAGATATATAGCTGCACCTATAAGAATTAAAAAAAAAAAAAAATTAGGATGGTGAAATAGTAAGAATCTACCTGAAACATGAAGATACCTTTATTACACTGAACTAAGGAAATCATGATTTTAGTTTTCTGAATTGTTTTGACTAAAGAAACACCGTTTCGTATTTCAAATTGTCAGCACAAGATAATCCACAGCAAGCTATATCTGATGGCAGAAGACAAGCTTTCTCGAGGTAAATGAAGGAAGTTTGTCTGTACTCTCTGTTTTCATTTCATTTCACCCTCCCAGTACTCAAAGATGGTGAGGACACTACAAAGACAGCACAGAAAAAAGACAGCAATTATTTCCCCTAAGGCTTACCTAGCTGGGAAATGATGAAATAAAATGAAACTATAGGTGGAAGAATAAGGAGTGATAGGAAAGAGACCTTGAAGGCAGAAGTGCCATTCATGTGATAGGGTAGTGGGACCGCTTCCTTGTGAATGGTCCATTCTATTTCTTCATTGTTCCTCCTTTGGAAAGACATCCAGATAGTGCATTAGTTCCCATCTGGATCAGTCTTATCATTACAAACACACTGGAAAGTGACAGATAATTATGCTATTTGCAACTACAATAGATAGAGGCCGCTTAGTTGAATACCTTTTTTTAGTACACAGAGCTAGTCTAAAAATGTATTATTTTGATAAAAAATACATTTTCAAATTAAACCAATCATAGAAACAAGGCCGGTTTAGGAGGCAAAATAACTTTGTATTGCATCCAGAAAGTTTTTAAAGGTATAGAACAATCTGAGAAAGTTACAAGGTGATATAACGCTCAAAACATACTGACTTGGATTTGGGATCTGTTCTATCTAGCCAGCTTCTCAGATATAAATTTCTATATAATTCAGTTGAATGACGATGAAAAACTGTGTTTGAGTTTTCAGATAATTTAGAAGAACGCTTCTTTGTAAAAGGTCTTCTATGCACTTGCTTTTATTGTCAGTAGCTAATTCAGAAGTGTGGCTTTTGAACAAAGTTGGGTTCCATGTATTGAAAAAGTGACTGCAATTTACTCATTCAGATTAACTATGTGATTCATCATCCTGTAGCATCTTTTCCAGAGTTGTGTCTTAAGTGATGACTTACTGCCTGTTTGCAAAGAGAAGTGAATGGTACAGAAAATGTAATTTACTTTTCTGCTTTGGACTGAATTTATTGTTTACTAATTGGAATGCCACATACAATGAATTTTTCAACAAAAGGCAGTCAAAAGGAATATCAGTAATAAAAAAACCAAACAAAATCACTGCATTATTGGTTCAAATTCAAATAATATTAATTGGGCTAAGTATTTGCTTTTTGTGTATTCAATTATTTTTCAAGTAATCAATGACAATTCTTATTGAAGTTATTTTGTCAATTGAAAACAAAATTTTTCTAAAGGAAGTGAAGCTCAAAGAAGGTCGATTAATTTTTACACAGAGTAAAGCTGTTACTGCTCATAAAAGATGTATTAAAGTGTGTTGAATGATATTATCACGAGATTCTTGTCTTTCCTAAACTAATTTTTAGCCAACGCAGCTTGCATCCTTCTTCCACAAGAATGTAGCACATGTGGTTGTATGGGTTGCATAGGGAGAGAACACCAGCTAGAGCATACGTATGTGAAAAACATAGAGGAAGAATAGAATAAATCTGTCAATATCACTATAGGTAACAACTTTCTATATACTAGAATCTCCTACAGATATGAGCAAAATAAAGACTTTTTTTTGTCTCCCATTCCTAAATGTCTAGTGTTGCCTCACTGTTATAAAAAAGCTATCTTGTCTTGCAGTAAGATATTTTACATTAAATGAAACATATTTCCTTACTTTGAAATAAAAACATAGACTCATAGAATCATAGAATGTATAGCTTATGAAAATTTATAAATATAAAAAGCAATATACATTTTAGAATAATCTATAATTGTATATTATAAAGTATATAGTATACTTATAAAGATACATATACATATATTTTATATATGTATAAAATCCATATATACCATTTTTTATTTTTTCATTCACCCACATTGTCATTTAAGACGCAGGAGATGGAATATATTTATTAAATTTGCAGATAGCACTTATGTAATGGCTTTGAAGGGTATAACTTAAAAATGTTGTGGACAAGTTGGAAAAAATGGTCAGAAAG
Source organism: Psilopsiagon aurifrons (assembly GCA_025447955.1). Classification (NCBI taxonomy): domain Eukaryota; kingdom Metazoa; phylum Chordata; class Aves; order Psittaciformes; family Psittacidae; genus Psilopsiagon; species Psilopsiagon aurifrons. The sequence continues at coordinate 23,333 of JAOEHY010010283.1, forward strand.
AAATGAGCCATAACAGCAATAGGGACAGGTACAACTTGGGCAGGAATGGAGGACAATGTATCATGAGAAAAAACTTTAGAAAATACAATGAGGATTATGATTTACCACTGTTAGAACAACAGACAAAATATCATACCATTAACAAAAATTCTATCTAGTAACACATTTAAAAAGTAGCGGCAAATGCCAAATTAATAACAGTTGGTTTTCAGGAGCAGTGGGTAGCTTACTTGCCCACTAAAGCAGGTTTGACTTTTTGTTTTTTTGCATTGTGAAGTCTATTTTCTATGCCTCTTGCATCTAATTTTTAAACCCTGCTGGAAACAGGTAGAGGCTTTAACAGATGGTTCTACCGAATCAAACCAAATCAATCAATGAAGTTTTCAGCACAGTTGTTAACTGGAGCATTACTTGTAGGATGCTCCAGGTAATCCTCCAGCTGTACTCAGAAACAGGATAGCCTCAGCTGAAGTATTATGTAGATCAGTTCAACACACTGCAAAAAAGAGAAACAAAAAAAGCCAGAATCCTTATGAACAGCTGAAAAAACTTAGCTAAAGGATGTAGATAATGGCCACAGGCATAAAAAAAGCTGTTGCATAGAAAAAATTGAATAAATGGTTCCACTTCTAGTGAATAAGATGGAAAGTAATGGACTTGAACTGCAGCAAAGTGTATTTCAGTAAGATGTTACGAAAACCTTCCTAATGGTAAATGTTCTTTTAATTGTTGTGCTCAAACAAGAAGAAATCTTCCTCACACTGACTCAATCCAAACTCTTAATATATTGCAGCATGAAATTAGAGTGGAAAAGTACCTTCTGATGTCACAGGGTAAGTCTCTTAAAAAATGCCTTGAAAAACTGTTCTGTCCTAAACACAAGCATAACAGACTAACCAACAAACACTTTAATAGCTTAGTTTAACTGATTTTTTTAAAAAAAATCTATTAATGACAGTAATGGAAAAGGCTGAGTTTCACAAAAAAGTTCAGAAGAATCCACTTAAAATACATTGCTTCATCTTTTAGTCTAAGAATAAATTCTGTATGATTAGGGATGACATGCAGTATAATTAATACATAAAGAAGAGGATAAATTCTAGCCTTCAGTTATGGAATCACAATCAATGCATTAGTGTGCAAATCCCACGATGTTAAAGAACATAGTTTAAAGTACTTTTGGTTTATTCTAGTTAAAATGTATATGAAAAATGTAAATCATCATTCAAACATTTATTTCCTACTTCATTATAAATGAAGTTTGCTGAGTTTTATTCCAATTTCCTTTTAATAATATATAATCATCCTGAAAAACACTATGTTGATACCTGAAGAGAAAGGCGGTCTTTGCTTACCTACAAAACTATTGTAGGACAGGAAAAAGAAAAGTATTTTACAATGTCTCAATTGGATTTAGGAGATTACCTAGAAATTGTCTTTGCTGAGACTGGTAACAAAGACGAGTGCTTCCTGATTTGGGTTCATGGATTCTAACCAACAACCACATAGAATGAAATCAAAGCATTTTATGAAATTTCATGGCCTGCCATTTTTTAATTAGACAGCATTCAGAAATGACCTTGGAGAGAAAATTAGGCTGGCTTAATTTTAATGGTTTGGAAAGCATGTTTTTTTAACTGTATTTTTAGATGTTAACACCCAAATAAGGTGGAGGATAGGTAAATGCTGCAGATCAAATTTACAGCAAATGTCAATCATCACACTGATATTACATCAATTTCATACTTCGAACTATGCATAAAAACCTGAACACTCACTACCAATTTCCCTATATATTTATTATTCCAAGATTAAACGTAATTTAAATTATTTGACTTTCATCTCACAAAATCTTAGTACTATAAATATTAAAACTGTCATAAATATTGATTTTAAAATATTGAAGTTTTTCTG
>JAOEHY010010284.1:0-10163 GCA_025447955.1 Psilopsiagon aurifrons
CTATCAAATTGATGTCTCTCCAATTTAGAGATGAGGATATCATGTGAGACAGTGTCAAACGCTTTGCACAAGTCCAGTAGATGACATCTACTGCTCTACCCCTGTCCATCAGTTCTGTAGCCCCGTCATAGAAGGCCACCAGATTGGTCAGGCAGGATTTTCCCTTAGTGAAGCCATGTTGGCTGTCACCAATCACCTTGCTGTTTCTCATGTGCCTCAGCATGCCTTCCAGGAGAATCTGCTCCAAGATTTTGCCAGGCACAGAAGTGAGGCTGACTGGTCCGTAATTCCCTGGGAGTTTATGGTTCTGTGATGGAAATAAGAAGTAAAGTAGGAAAGCTAGGAACTACAAAGGAGATTGCTTCAGTTTGACGGAAGCCAGAAGGTGATTTTCTTGCTAGCAGTAAGAAAATAGGGTATCATTTCAGACAGAATGAAATACTTTGTTTTGTACCACTGTTTTATGTCTTTATGGTTTGCAGCTTTTTTCTGTAAAATATTTTATTTATTTTCCCCTTCAGTTTTGAGACTTCCTACTGGAGTTGTTGACCTAAAGTGTGTCTCCAAACTCCTTCAATGCTCTTTCCTTTGTATTCACCATTTCTCTTCATTTCTCTTAGTTGATCTGGTGCTCAACTAAGCAGCAGTGTTATGGATTGGATGGATTGCACTTATTTAGTAATGCCTGTGTTTCTCCGGGAAGTGGCTGGTTTTGTCCCTACAGAAATGGGACCATGAAAAGCAGATTTTCCTGCCACTCTGTAACAGCTCCCGAATGAAAAGATTTAGATGTCATTTAAAAAAAAAACAAAACCAAGCAACCCTGTAACAACCTTGTTACTGCTCATGACATCAGACTTCATTTCTGATCACCACAAGGCTCATGAGTAAGCTATTTGCAGGAAGAAATATAAATGTCAGGCTAAACAAAGAGTACTTGAAAGAGGCTCTGGCTAGAATGACAAAAAAATGAGTAAAAATTATTGACCTTGTTTATCCTCCTGCTGGTGTTATTCTCTAAATAGGAATACATGTCAAGGAAATGTTAAATAAAGTTGCTGACATTTTTTTCCATACTGATAGCTCTGTATTTCCCGGCATGATAGTCTGTCTTTACCAGTACATAATGATCTGCAATTAATCTGCAGTCATTGAGGTGGGACAATTCCAGCCTCATGAAGTTCAGCCAAGCCAAGTGCAAGGTCCTACACTTGAGTCAGAGCAATCCCAGGCACAGCTACAGGCTGGGCAGAGAAGAGATTCAGAGCAGCCCTGCAGAGAAGGACTTGGAAGTGTTGGTTAATGAGAAACTTAACATGAGCCAGCTTCAATATGTGCTCACAGCCCAGAAACCAATCGCATCCTGGGCAGCATCAAAAGGAGTGTAACCAGCAGGTCGAAGGAGGTGATCCGGCCCCTCTACGCTACTCTCGTGAGGCTTTGCTTGGAGTGTTGTGTACAGTTCTGTTGTCCTCAACATAAAAAGGATATGCAACTGTTGGAACAAGTCCAGAGGAGGGCCACAAGGATGGTATGGGGCCTGTAGCACCTCTCCTAAGAAGACAAACTGAGAGAGTTGGTGCTGTTCAACCTGGAGAAAGGTGTGTGGAGGCCTCTAGAGGAGGCAGCCTTCCAGTGTCTGAAGGGGGGCCTACAAAGATACCAGAGAGTGACTCTTCATCAAGGACTGTAGTGATAGGACAAAGGGTAATGGGTTAAAACTTAAAGAGGGGACGTTTAGATTCGATATGAGAAGGAAGTTCTTTACTGTTAGGGTGGTGAGGCACTGAAATGGGTTGGCCAGAGAAGTTGTGAATGCTCCATCCCTTGCAGTGTTCAAGGCCAGATTGGAAAGAGCCTTGGGTGACGTGGGCTAGGGTAAAGCATCCCTGCCCATGGCAAGGGAGTTGGAACTTGATGATCTTAAGGTCCTTTCCAATCCTAACCATTCTATGAGTCTATGAGTCTGTTTTTCCAATTAAACGCTCATGTCTTTGGAATCAGTGCCACTATAGTGCTTAAAGGAAAAACAAAGCTTTTAATAGATCAAGTGATCCATTTAAAGGTGGACCTCATCCTGCAATGTCTTTCAACCCAGCAGTTCCATAAACATTCTTTCAGTGTGCAAAAAAATCCTTTAATTATTGCCAGGTAAGAGATGCTTTGAAAATAATTTGTATTGATAGAATTAATTAATAGTTAAGATAAACTTTGTTCCATGTCAGGTTAGACAGAGTTAACTTGGGAATAGATGTTAGTACCATTCCTGGTGATCTTGAGTTAGGATAAAAGTTGGAATATATTGCTCCTTCAGCACATAACGTACTTTGAAATTTGTATTACTCATCTGTGTCCAGGATATCCTCTTTGCACGGATAATCATTACCTTAACTTGCACAGATAGTTGTTACCCTAACTTCCACTGTTAAACCGGGCTGTGGGAGGTACTTGCTTTGAAAATGTGTTGCTTGTCACCACACTCCTGGTAGTGACTAAAGATGTTAGGCCACAATGTTAGTGCCCTCTCTGGTCTCTGGCAGATGGCAGCATTAGAAAGAGACTGACAGCCGTAGAAGAAAATATGACACTTTGCTTAGGAGAGTATGACAGTGATGATGATGATACACACCTAGCTACCAAAGTTTTCTACTGTGGACTTCATTTCAGCATTATCAGTAAGGGAATTTCTAGCCAAATTTGCAATTACTACTTTTTTCCAAGTATTTTAAGATTTTTTTTTTTATACTAGAAATAAGTACTTGACTAGTGGTTCAGGACTAGTGGGACTCTTTTTCTGTATTTCTTCATTTGCTAGCCAGAACTCATCTTGGCTAGCATACAACCCTGTCTTCCTCAGTCATTTCTTCTTGGGATACTAACATCTTCATAACACTTTTTTAAATTATTAATGTTTCCATCCCTTTATAGTGGTAAAGCTTCATTTATCTTAAGAAGAATTCTTTCCCTGTTTTCATTTATACAGTATAGACAGTTTCTGCTGCTGTCAGAGGTTTGGTTTGATAGATGTATCTCACAGTCCTTGAAGATGACTTAATCTGATCTGAAGTTATTCATGGGGTTCTTGGCTGAATAACTCAGTGAAATGGCTTCATGGATCTAAAATGCATGCACCAGAGAGCAGATGTTTGGTTGCATTACTCCTTTCATGTGGCACGACGAATGTGAAAATACGCTTGAAAGTGTGAGTGACAGGAGTATGAAAGACAGAGGACTTAAAAAATGGTAACTGTTAAAAGATCAGAATAATTTGCTGACTACAGGATACTTTTCATTATTATTTTGATATATATTTGTCTGACTTCTAAATTCCTGCTGAGATCATGCTGATTCCTGACTCTAAGATGTTTGCCAAGATGTTTGCCCTGTTATAGAGGGCTATCGAAACAGCTTTTGAGCTTTAAATCCCATTATACAGATTTCATATTAAATTTTACCATGGACTGCATGCAGAGCACATTTACTATTTGCAGTGATGTGATGTGGAATGATTTAAAAAGATCTTGCTGTGGAACAATAGAAAGCAATAATTTTTAAACTGCTATTTCTCTTCCTTGTTGTTTGAAGTAGGGATAGATAACCATAGCAAAAATAATGAGGGTTATTACTTGTGGAATTTCATTTGTCTGGGTGATCTTCAGCAAAAGCCAGTCAATGGGGCAAGTAACTAAAAAAACCCAAGCAAAACAAAAACACACCCAGCTCCCAAAACACACACCTCTCCCCTTCCCCCCCCAAAAAAGGACAACAAACCCAAAATGACAAAAAATCAACCAACCAAAAAAATCAAACCAAATAAGCAAACAAAAGAACCCCAAAAAACCAAACCAAAAAAACACACACCATAGGGAGAAGTATTTATTATAACACATTCAAGGGAACAAGGGAAATAGAAAGGCAGGAATAAAATCTACATTGTTTTGCAAGGAGAGGGGAATGAGTCAGGCAGTAAACCATGTTAATCAGAACAGGGAGAGAACAGTGAGCATTTCAAGTAAAACTACATCATCTCAAGTGAAGCACGGGACAGAAGGAACATCATGAGATTTTTTCATTCTGTGCCTCAATTAAGAGGTAGGGTTAGTACCTAAATGGGTTTTTATGGGCATTGAGTGGCTCTTCAGGCAGTAGAAAAGGGAAATGATAGGAGGTCAGGATACCTCAGGACAGTTTATTTTCTTTATGTGGTGCTTTGTCCATTGTCACTTGCTCTATCCTCTTCTAATAGGAAAAGCCTTTTTTTCTTCTCTGTTCATACCCTTTGCCCTGAAGACAGATGTATGAGGTGTCCATCTTGGGACTCAACACAGTCATGTTCATTTCCTTCATTCTCCTCAACAGCATTTCATGTACTTAACCACAAGCTTTTTCTGCTTTATATGGCTACTTCAATGTGACTCTCTCAGTCACACAACTCTTCTGGATTTGCTTACTCATGTATTCAAGTGGCAAAGCCTTCAGCAGCCTAGCTGGCAAGAGTAAGCTCCTTTTCAGGTTTGGTCCCAGCTTGGCTATCAAAGCAGCCTGGTGTTCTCTGACCTTGCTCAGGTGTCCAGCCTTGGCCTTCATTAATATACTGATCTTCTCAATCCTTACTTACTTTTGTCTCTTACAGTTTTGATTCCATCTACTTGTGATGATGACAGATGGAGGAAATAAACTTCCTCAGTAACTGCAGAACGCGAGGGATTACTTGAAGTATTAGTTAAAGCATTCTTGGTACTAATTGCAGTTTGGAGTTTGTTTTAAGCCTTAACAGCCTCAGTGAGAGATTCAAAATTTTGGTCAAAACATCAGTGAGTCAAGACTGGTACTTCAAAAAAATTATTTGCTTTTAAGCCTTTTTCTGATGAGTTGTGCAGCACAGGAGGTAGTGGAAATACTTCAATTCAGGTGAGTGCCAGATGGGAATTACAAACTAATTTTCAGAACTTCTCTCTCCCTTTGAATTAGTGTATTGGAGGCAGTTCATGCCCTGTTTTATCAGTTTGCTGTAAACAGTAGCTGAACAGTCTAGCAGTGACAGCTTGCAAACAAACGCTGCCATGCTGGGAGAGTGTAGCTGTTACCCTGAGAGCTGTGCAAAACTCTGCATTTAATGTATGTGCAGGGTGATCTTTGTATGACAAATATGAATTACCATGGATATAGCTGGACTTTCAGTGGCAGGGAAGAAAACAGCTGATATGTATGACGTAAAGTGGAGGTTGAGAAGAAAGAGAAAGAAATAGCGTAAATGGTAGTGGTTCAGTGAGCATCAGTTGTTGACAAGTGTTAAGGGAATGAGAGTTGGTCTCTGTTGCTGGCCCATTTCCTTTGTGCCTTCTAGGCTGAGCAGGAGATAGGATCCCCCATTTTGTCCTGGGATCTATACTCATGCATTTGTTAACACAGAATGATGTATCTCTAAACCAGTCCTATACTGCAGAGCTGTTACAGCAGGATTAAGGCCACACAGCTTCATATGAGTGTGTCTACAGCACTCTTAGCTCTCTTCTGCTTCTTCAATTGGAACCTGTGCTTGGTTTGACCTCTAACAACTCTAACAGCTAGGGAGTTTCATTTACTGGTCTTTTGAACACTGTAAGATATGTATTGTCTAAGGAACATCCTCTAAAAATGTATCTAAGCTTTATAAGTATCATCCAGAGAAGCATACATTTTTTTCCCTCTTTCAGCCTGTACATAAAAATAATTCATGATACTGAGCTGTTGTCAGCCTGACTTGTTTCAAACAGTAGAGTTTTGCAGGTTTATAGCAGAGGACTGTCTTATTTGAAAGGTAAAATACAACCCCGTGTAAGTGGCCTAAGTTTTGTGTACTACACAGCATCAGGTGGATTGAGTGGGGTGAAATTAAACCAAATAGAAAAGTTACTGAGTCTTTCTCTCATTTCTGATTTGTTCGGGTTAAGTAATATTTAAAGCAGTCACTCAAACTCTTTTTGATGGCTTTACTTCCTGAAAATTGTTAATTTTTTAGATATCTTCATTGTGCTAATGAAATCTCAACTTCTCAACTCCCACACTGGCTATTTTCACAGCCCTGAAAATGAAATAGAACCAAAAAAAAAATTGAAAACTGAATTCTGTGGGTATTCATATTTGAAGTTAAATGTTAAATCTTTTGATGTCAAGTCATTCACATTTTGAAGAAGCTATGCTGCAAGGTATTCTTCAGACCACTTTTCCCTTACTGTTGTGGTATTCTTCATAGAATTTGATAGATCTTTGACTCTCTTGAACTTAATGGAAGAGCTTCTACTCATTCAGTGGGAACAATGTTAAGCCTGTATTTGCAAGTGCTGTAACCCTCCCCCCGAATTTAAGTTCTATCTTACTTAACATAAAAATGGTTAATGCCTAAGATAGATGATTAAATAAGTGCAATGTCTTGCCCTGATTTCAGTTGTTTTCCAGGAGACAGTTTCACAGAACAGTTTTTCTGTTTGTTTATGAGCACTTCTGCTGTGCATGCTGACATGTAGTGAACACCAGTCTATGAAGGCATTTCTCTTCCAGCTGAATGTAGGTTTGGCTAATTTGAGTCAGTCTTCAGTATACACTCAACATGTTTTTCTGTCACCTTCCTCTCTGCTTTGTTATCCTTGTCTCTCAATTCTCATAACAGAAAGACAATTAAGTCAGCTTCTCTGGCACAAAAAAGAAAGACCTCAACCTTGCTCAAATGGCCAGTCTGACACTGAAGAGCTGCTAACATCTAGAGACTTCTTCAAGAAGTTTTACTTCTTGGTGATCTGGACGGAAAGCAGATGGTGGGGATATAAATTATCCTGACAGAAGTAGAAAGTATGGATACTCTGATGCTTTTAGGTCATGAATTACCTCTCTGTCCAGCAACTAAGAAGGAGCTGTAGGTAGGTTTATCATCCTGGAGCCTGATACTGCCTGCTGAACACCTGGGGGCTGCAACTGTCAGGTGGGATATTGAGTGTGAAATGTGATTGCTCTGATGCCTTTATAGCAGTCTCAGTATCTGTGGCTGGAAGAGCAGCTTATCTGGTGCTGAGCAGATACAGATCAGATGGCCAAGCTGCTTATGCTTCCAGTAACTACCTGCCTAGTAGCCGTTATCCTGAAGAGGGTATTTGAGAAGACCAGTCATAATGTACTTTCCCAGCTTGAAGAAGCCATGGCCTTGAAATGGGTTGTTACAAGTCATATGTTTTGGCTAGATGCAGATGTGAAGAGAAAGACTGGATTAAAGAGTTAAAATCCTCTCAACAAAAGCAGTAGACATGTAATTGAGAGAGATTTGGCAGAGGAATGGCACTTTTAGCATGCTTTTGACCATAGGACAGACTTCTGTAACCCTTAAGGGTTCACATAATACAAAGAAATTCTGCCTAGAAACGAAAAGGGCTTAATTAAAATGTTAGTCTCACTTCACTACCCACTTATTACTATTACAGCATAACTGAGTTTTTAAATGAGATTTGCCAATTATAGATGTTTTCTTTATCAAAACTGTAGGGGGGAAAAAAGGATTTTTAAGGTCAATTGCTTAGTCTATTTTTTTTTTCTTCAAGAAGCCATACTTATTTTTAGAATGGTTTTAATAAATAGGTTTTGAGGAAAGGTCAAAGTAAAACAAACAGAAAAACAACAAAAAAACCACACACCAACCAACCAACCAAAAGCCAACTTGATTATTCTTTTAATGCATGTATTTTTAAACTCAACTGAAATGTATTTCCCTACTGTGTATTATAAAAAGGAAGAGATGGTAAAGATTTGAAATTTATAAAAAAAAATCAGTATAATATGAAATTTTGTCATGTGCCATACAGTTTTCTCTCACAGAGTTTCTCTAACAACAGGGTGTTACATCAGTGAACATGATTGTCATACCACTCTTCACATGAGCACATATTTTAAGTAGAAATACTAACCAGTGTCTTCTCCTCTCGATGGCCTGTGATCTTTGGATAAAAGATGGGAGAATATCTTGAGACTCAAGTGTTTCTGTCATCTCTGCTGCTCTTTGTGAGGATATGTTTCCCTGTTACGTTTGAAAGCCTGCTCTTTGACCTTTCCCCAGCAGCCCCAAGAGGGCTAGCTCTCTGAGTGTTGTTTTATAATGCCAATCAAGATCTGCCTTCTGCAACCACAACTGTACCCAAGCCCAGCTGGACACACAGGGCCATGCTCTGCTTCTGCTGCCACTTGCATTTGTGTAATCGATATGGGGGCTTGTAGAGAAGAGCAGAACTTATCCCTTCACATTCTCTAATAGATTTCCTTGGCCTGTGCCATGGGATTTGTTTTATGTCTGTTACAGCCTCACTCTTGCTCCTCTTACCTTCTGCCCTTTGACTCTCTCTGAAATGGCATCAAAGCTGACCACTTCTACCCTTCTCACTTCACAATATAAATTTATTTACATTGTCCTTATTTTAGAGTGTTAGCAAAGCTAACATCTACAACTTCTGCAGTAAACCATTTCTATCTTGCCACAGGGAATGTGATAAGGAATCAGGTGGAGCAAAATCTGGGCTCCCTTCACTCCCCTAAACCCAAAAGAGGGAAGGCAACACCAGTTGATGATGTGCAGCTTTCTCTTTGTAAAGAGTAACAGTGCTTCTTTGCCCTTTCCATGACCCCTAAAAGCATTTCATAAGAAATATTCCTTCAGCTAGCCAGAAGCTTGGAGGTGAAATTACTAGGTTTAGAAAAGCAGTTTTTCAGAGAGTTGAGGTTTATCGGTTACAGCTTCTGTTGATTTTTGTGGATAAGCTCAGCATGCAGTAAAGATAAGCATTAATAAATAGGGGTATTTCTTACTGTCCTTCACTCCTCCGTGGTATTACTGTGCCCTGTTCTTCTGTGATCACCATCCAGACAAAGCTTCCTGTTTCACCTCAGCTTCCAGCAGCTAGCTCTGGTGGAAGTAGCCAGTTGCAGTAGTAGCAGAAGGATCAAAATGAAGGCATATTCACCATGCTGCTTGGGTAGTTTCAGCAGTGTCCCAGGAGGTACCTCAGACCTAGTTTCAGGTATATGTTTGAGGGCTGAAGTTGTTGGGATATTTGATATGGAAACAGTCTGTGGTACCTACACAGCTGGTTGTTCTGCACAAAGCCATGCGGTGCTTCATGCAGTCGTGACAGCTTGAGCTGAGGCCACTGTAGTTACAGTTCCCTGGACAGGTGATAATGCTAGTGAAAAGCTGATAATCCAGCTCTTCCAGTGACCTTTTTTTGTGGCACTGCCATTGGATTGAGTACCCACATAGGGTGGCAGTGGAAGCCTTCATCTGCAAGGTGGGAGAGTTAAGTTGAAACTTCACTTGCCTGACACTGGCTCAAATGCAGGCCATCTCAAGCAAAGACAGCATGCAGTATGTGATTTGAAGTGCAAATCACACACTGCAGCCACATACCCAAAACCCTTTCTCAACTCTCCTTGCAGCTTCTTTGTGCAGTGAGCATGCCCCCAGATCTCTGGCTGTGCTCATCAGGCAGGAGAACAGCTAGTTTAAGGACAGTGCTCAAAGCATCCCCAGCCTTAAATGTGCTTTAAATGCATCTGCCTGGGAAGTGTTTGTAGAAATGGGAACCCACCAGGTTGCATCATTAGCTAAGTGTGGTGACATATTATATAATACTATATAATATTATATAAAGACCTTTATATATAATAAATATAGATATTTTTGTAGAACTGGTGGTTTGGGCAAGGAATCGTCTATCAGATGTCACAAACACTGTTTGCGAAAAGAGAATCAGAACTAGACAAATTTAAAAAAAATAGTACAAATGGCGCTTTTGCAAACTGTGTGGAGAAAATGCTTGCATTTCCCTTTTTTTTTCTTTTATATAATATACTTGCTTTAGATGACTCTAATTGAGCAGAAGATTTGGACTAGATCGAATCTCCAACATCTTGGAGCAGATTCTCCTGGAAGGCATGCTGAGACACATAAAAAATAACAAGGTGCTTAATGACAGCCAGCATGGCTTCACTAAGGGGAAATCCTGCCTGACCAATCTGGTGGCCTTCTATGATGGGTCTGTGGAACTGATGGACAGGGGTAGAGCAGTTGAGGTCATCTACCTGGACTTGTGCAAAGCGTTTGACACTGTCTCACATGACATCCTTGTCTCTAAATTGGAGAGACATCA
>JAOEHY010010287.1:0-12238 GCA_025447955.1 Psilopsiagon aurifrons
CTTTTTCCCAGTCTGTTTTCTTCCCATTGAGAGGATCTGACTGAGTACAGGAGCAGTGGGGTCTGTTCCGGGGGCACAGAAAACCTTTTGTTTCCAATACATGGGGTGCTCCTGCATCCCAGAAGAAACCTAAATCAATACACACATCTACACTGTTGCACATACCCTTGTCCATTGTTTGGGCCATTGCCAGGATGTGGCCCAGGCTGTGGCACCCACTTCTGGCTGTGTGTTAGTTGCAGAGCAGTCTCTACATCCTTGGCTTTGGACTGTGATTGGTGTGTTTGTGCTGTTGGGTATCCTCCTGGTGTTTGCAGGGATCCGGTGGCTCGTGTTTTCCAGGTGAGTAGGAAGGGAACAGGTTCAGTAGGTCTATGAGCGACACCCATCTCTTACTCAGGGCTCTTCTTTGTCTTTCTAGGAAAAGGGAGTTTCTGCCTGGAAAAGCTAAGGAGGGTGATTAAAAAGGTAGGAAAATGCAATTCCCTGGACTACCGTCACAGGCAGGGATGTGAGACTGAGTGGCAGCTGGGAGGAATGCCTGACCTTCAGGAGAAACAACAACTTATCGTCATCACTGACATGTCCCCCCCCTTTTGCCCCAGCCTGATGGAGCCTGGAATGGTGAGCGGGGCTTTGGCTGCTAAGCAGGGCTTGGCTTCAAGCTGTGCTCTCCTGCAAGCAGTGCTCCCAGGCTGGATCAGGGGCAGGAGCCAGCCAAGACAGGCATCCCAAAGGGTGTCTGTTGGATCAGCCCTTTGAGGCAGCCATGGCTGAGGCACCCAATGCCTTGTGCGCGCCTCAGACACTCATGTGTGCAGGTTGTGAGCTCCCTATGCAGCCTAAGGGCACACAGCATCCTCTTGGATGAACCTCTGGGTGTTCTGGGTCTGCACAGGTAAAGGTGACCAGGCTGTAGATCAGTCACTGCAGCCCCTGCCCAGGACCACAGGAGACATTCAGAGCAGAGAGGGAATGAAGAACATGGGGAGGATGACCCCAGCCCAGTGCTGATAGGTGCTGGGACCCCTGGCGCTCCTGTGGCTGTGACCAGCACTGGGGTCCCATTCAGTTCAGCAGAACTAGCGTGAAACAGGAGGCCAAGTGGGTTGTGAGCTTCCTATTTCCTCACGCCCTTCACCTCCCAGCTCTCACTTACTGATGTTTAAGGTCTTTGAGTGGGGATGTCTGTAGTTTCCTCTTTTAGGCTTTGCTTTTATTTCTGTTTCCAGGAAGGAGGAACAGGTTTCCCAGTCCCTGACTCACATGGGCTCAGGCTGAAGGATGGTCCATGCTCTTGCCATGTCCTGGGTTCTCAACTCCTCTCCCTGCTCTCTCTGCTGATATTCAGCCATACCCAGGGATCCTCTGGAGCTTGGCCTCACTGGGCTGCCTTCGTGACTCTGCCTCTGCCTGGATAACCAATAAAGAACTGTGGTTTGAAGGGGTCTGCCTGCCCCACTACAGCTCTTGCCTGTCCCCTCATTGCCTATGTGGGGCCACACTCCTCTGCAGAGAGCTAACTACATCTTGTTGAGGGGAAGCCATGAGCAGGGCTGCTGTGCCCCACATCCCTAAGTGTAACCTGACAGTCTTTCCAAACAGCAGGGCTACACTGGGCAGATCTCACATGAGTTTGGGTGAGGTGCATGGTGGCAGCCACAGAAGGGTCATATCCCTCAACACACATCTTGGGCAGGACTGTGTTCTGTCCCCATGCTGTGGCCACAGCTGAGGGACCTGTGTGCTCTCAACCCTCTTTCAGCCCCTGTGCCAGGTCAAACCTGGAAGAAAAGTGAAGATCAGAGGTCACCACCACCATAGTTGGCACAAAGCCTTTATTGCTGAGACACAGAACAGAGCCATGGGGTCAGTCCTGGCTCTGAGGACCCTTGAGCAGCAAAGGGAGAACCAGTCTCTGTGGTGCAGCAGCCCTGGCTTGCAACCATATCCAAGATGTTTAAGTTGAGCTGCTACAACCTGGGAGCCAGACCACCCAGCCATGGTGGAGCCGGACATGATGCTGAGGGAGCCTTTTGGGATCTAGCAGGGTTGTGGCACCTGGACCAGCATCAGGAAGATAGAGCTTCAGGAAAGGCTTGTGTAGGGTGGGAAGGACTGTGGATTGTCCCTCCATTGGCTCTTGTTGGCCTTGGGCTTGGCTAAATTGGGCCAGATCCTCCTAAACCCCATGGATCTTGCAGCAGTTTGACGATCCCCTGGCAGAACACTGTTTGGGTGTTGTTAGAGCATGCCACTTTCCTGAGGCTGCCTAAAGGGACAAGGGAGCCTGATTCTCTTCATCCCCGGCACAAATAGGTCAAGTCCTGGTGCCCCTGCTCTGTTCTGCATACTCAGGCTGTGATTCCAGTCAGTTCCTGTGCAAAGTCTGGGCAAAGGGTCCTGCTTCAAAGCCTCATCACAATTTGGAGAAGGTCCAAATTCAGCCATAAAGGTCCAAATTTCCAGCCATAGAGGACCCTTGGGGTGGTTTCTCATGGGAATAAAGCATTCTGGGGCTGTGCATACCCTTCTTGTCTCCCGTGGTTTCCACTGTTACTGATGGAGGGCTGGAGATGTGCTGTGGCCATGCCTCTACTTGAAATTCCCATAGGTTTCAAATGAATTCAAGTAACTGAGGGCTAGTTCGTAGCAGAGCCCATACTGCTCCTGTGGACAGAAGGATGCATGTGAGAACCTGGTACACCAACAACTGCAATGGAAAGCCAGTCTTGGTTGCTAACAGCTGCCTGAGCAAGCCAGGCATAGGTGCAGCTCATTCTCTTCCTCCCAGCAAAGCCCACCTTCCCCACTGAGGAATCATAAGCATAGCAGAGGGCTGGGCTTCTCTACTGCCGGAGCCAGCATCCGTGACATGAAATGTTTACTGCTCACTCCTATACTGGCTGCTCACCCTATAATGGCCCTTAGCACCCAGAATGGTGTGCAGGAAAGGCAGTTGTGCAGAATGAGTGCAGGACAGACATCTGAGCACCCACCAATGCAGCCCCCAACTGAGCTCGCCAAGTGGACCAGAAAGGGCAGCACCAAAGCAGGATGCTTTGGTGCCCATCTAGTCCTGCAGAACCTGCCTCTCAGGCAGTGTGTTGGTCCCAGCAGCAGAAAACAGGGTTTTCAGGTCTCATTTGACCCTGCTAGCCACAGGGTGATCTGAGCACATAGGTGCTAGGGCAGCTGCTGGAACAGTACAAGCTATAGCCTGTGTGGTGGTCTTGCCATGTTGTCTGGGTTTAAAGGCAGCACCTACCACATCTTTAATCAGCTGTCTCCGCCGTCTCTTCAGCATCCTCACAGCCTGGGACACATCCACCAGCCCCTCGCTTTGGATCTGCTCACACAGGAAACCAGCAGCACAGAAGATCCCGCTCCGGCTGGCACCATCCCTGCAGAGAACAAGGGGAGAGCAGGGCTGACCCTCAGAGGTGTCCCACTAGACATGAAGGCTCAGGATGACCTTGTCCACAGATCCTGCATCCAGCCAGCCCCCGTAGGGAAGCCTTCCTTGCTGAACACTGCTCATTCATGTCCTTATGTCCACCCAAGACTGAGGTGTGACCCAAGTTCACTGCTGCAGCCTAGTCTGAGCCAGCTCTGCGCCATGGCTGCTCCTCCTGGGGACATCACTCACCAGCAGGTGATGAGGATATGTCCATCCCGGCTCTGCCGATGGTGTGTCTCTACATTCCCTAACAGGCTGATGATGGTGGCAGGGTGTGGGGGAAGATGCTGCTTCATGGGCCAGTCTTTCAGTTGCCAGAACCGCACTTCCAGTGGAGGCTTCTTGGGCTAATGGGGAAGAAAGACACTGGGTTGGGCAGAGAAGAAACCCATTTGCTTCACAGTGGGAAACGAGGGACAGTGTGTGTTAGTCCTGGCTCAGCCATGCACACTGGATCAAGGGAGCAGCTCCACAGTGGGATAGCTCAGCTCCAGAGCTCCAGACTTTGCCCTTCTCCATTGAGTGCTCTGGGACTCGCAGATGTACAGAGCACAAGCATCAGGTTCAGCACAGACTCATGCCAGCCCAGTGCCCAGCTACCCATAATAGCTGACCCCATCCCTGAACCATCATGAGATGCACAAACTCTACCCATGGCTGCTGTCCTCCAAGTTAGAAAGGTACACAAGCATACCTCTGCCTGCAGCCTCACCCTCCTGGGAATAACCTTTCTTCCAGGGCAAAAGGCCCTGCTCTGGACAGTGCCATTCCAGGCCATCACACCCCTCTGACTGTTGCGCTGGCCATCCTTAGCTGTGGCTGTGTCCCCAGATCAAAGCCTGCTGATGCTGGAGTTTGGCAAGTCCTCCCAGCTCTTGCAAAGGCCATGCTGAAAGGACTTTCTCCATCTCTGTGCAAAGTGCTTATTACCTGTTGCTTGTTGGTGAGGGCAAGTGTCCAGGCTGTGAAGCCAGCTCCAGGCTCCTCCGAGATGAGGTGGACTTGGAAACGGCCATAGGCAGCTTCGCCCTGCTTGGGCCAGAACTCTGCGTATGTCTGGAGGCACACACACATGTGTGATCACACACAGCCCTTACCTGTACGTGCGGTAGAGCTCAGCCTTCACATGGGTGTGCACACACCAACCCCTTGTCCATAAGCCACAGTGTGCACGTGTGTGCTCTTCCTGCCATTTGCTGGGGACCAACCCATGGTGCTGCAGCCAGAAGAGTAACATTGGGCAAGGGTAAGGAAATCCTGAGGGATGCTCCCTTGCTGTGAGACAGGGGACACCCCACCTCTGAGGTGTCCTCAGGGGTCTCCTGGACAGAGCCCACAAGCTGGCACTGGGGTCCTGCAGCAGGCAAAGGGGCAAAGGCAGAAAGCATATTGCCCGGCCCCAGAGGGAGGTAGGGGAGGTCAGTGATGCTCATATGCTGCTGACCTCATCCAGCTCCTGCAGTTGGTTGAGGACAACCACCGCTGTGCAGGTGTAATCCCAGACCAGAGCCCAGAAATCCACCACTGTGCTGGAGAAGGGCATCTGGGTGATGATGAGTCTGTCTTCTTCAGTGTATGTCTGCAAAACACACCGGGGATGTGGGGAAAAAAAAGGTCACACAACCTCTGCATTGGGAGCTCTCTTGACAGCCAGCAGGACCCAGGGCAGGACCCAAGGAGATACAACCCACCCCATCCCTGCCCAGAGCAGGCTTTGCATCCAGCTGACCCTCAGCTCATCATCAGGCCAGCTCATCATATCCCAGCAGGCAAAAGCCATCAGCTGCCTGCTGAGCTGCCTGGGCAGGCAGGGTTTAGGCTGGGCACGGGGGCCATCTCCTGGCAGCAGGGCCCCAGCCGCTGGTATGCAGTCACTGTGAAGAAGCCCCAGGGCTGGGACACCTAAAACCGGTGTGGTACCCTGGGGGGATCTCTGCTGCCCCCAGCATCTCCCACCTCCCATTGGGGCTGGAGCCTTACGTTGACAAACACGGCGTTGATGTAACCTGGGGAGCCGTCTGCGTTCAGCGAGGACATCAGGATGGGCCGGCAGGAATCCGCTGTGGAGGCAAGGGGCAGAGAGAAAGTGACGAATCATTCTCTCCCTGCACTAAGGCATGGGGCTCTCCTTGCAAGTGGTGGGGTCCTGTGGCATGGGCTGGAGGGGCTTGGATGAACAGGCACCACCAGCTCCGTGGCTGTGACAGCTCAGGACTGCCTGAGATGGGATGTCCAAAATCCCATAGGCGGAGGCATGGAGGCACAGCAGGTCCCCCCTCCTTTATTTCTCCTTGGTGTCTCATCCAGGCTCCTCCACTGGGAAAGAGTAGACCCAGGTTCATATTTATCTGATGAATGCATGTTTCCTGCAAGCCCAGAAGGAAGCAGGGATAGGCTCGTGCTCTCACAGGGAGTCCAGCCTTATATTTATTACCAACAAGAAAATGTCAATTGGACCTTGGGCAGAACCTGCCAGCTGCATGGTGCTGGGGAGAAAAGCAGCAGGGCAGCATCATCCCCACACCCTACTCTCGGGCTGTCCAGCCCTGGCAGTGGTACCTGGCAGGATCCCTGGCTTGCGGTTCTTGCGCTGGTTGCTGGGTTTCTCTGCTTCTCTGCATGGCAGGAGCTGGAACAACTCAGAAAACTTCTGCAGGGCCTGTAGGGATGATTCAGCCAAGGAAGTCCTGCCTGTCAGCTCTTCCTCTTCTTCAGCCATCCCAAAGGAATGCTCCCCTGTCTCCATCCCACAGCTGGGGTTGGCAGGATGCACCACAGACCAGCCCCAGTGCATCAGATACTGGTGGTACCTTGAACTCCTTTTCAAGGACATTGTTCTGCCTTGAGGCCTCAGCTTCTCGAAGGCAGCGGACGTGGCTGGCGATGCTCTCCACTGGGACTCCAGTGCTACTGCAGAGCAAGCCTTCAAGCACCACCTCGTACAGGAAGGTGTACTGCTCCTGCAAGAGGACATGGGTCAGATGCAGTCTGGAGCAGCTCCATGAGGAGCCCTGGGACTCCGGACAACTGGCATCAGTCAGAAACAAGCCAGGTCCACCCTTTACTTTCCTGCTGTGTGTCCCTTAGATCAGACACCTCCCAGTGCAGGCAGCCCCACTCAGAAACTGCAATAACTGAGGCAAGACTATCTTCCTGTTGTTTAATTCTTCCCCTCAGACCAGATCCCTGCTCTGGGGAAGAAAACCCAGCAACACAGTGAACTACAAACAGCTGCGTGATCCTGCCCAACCTAGTGTCCTCCAGAGTCCTAGCACTGAGCATCAGGATATAGTCCTTAGGCCTGGACACTGCTGCCCAGAAGATGCCATTAGGGCAGACATCCTGAAAACGTGAAAGCCTCTTCATGCTTCTTGTCTAATTCTATATATAATTAATATTATATCAACGGATGACTGGTGCCTAGGAATGCTGCTGGCACTTCAGAGGGTCTCAGGGGAATATGGATCCTGACTAGGTTTGAACACAGCACTGAAAACAAGATCCTGCAATCTCCATCATCTGGCAGCTCCAGTCTCGGTATCTAGACCATAAACAGTATGGTTACTGATGTTTTCATGCCACAACCCCTGGGAAGAGTAGGAAGCAGGTCTGCAGCCTGACAGCATGCAGGGAGCAGACAGCTCTCCTCACCTTTGTCTGCACCATGCTGATGCGCTGCTCCCGCAGCCTTTGCACGCAGTGAAACACATCGACCTTCCCCTCGGCCTTCCCCATCTTCAGGAGGAAGTCCAGGGCAATGAAGGTACCAGTGCGCCCAATCCCTGCACTGAGGATGGAGACAACTTGGGATCAGGGCTGCCTTGACCACCCTTCCCAGCACCCAACAGCTCCCAGCCCAGTACCTGCAGTGCACCACCACGGGGCCAGCAGACGCTTCCAATGCCCTCTTGTTCACCACATCCACTAAGCACAGGAGCTGGGCAGAGTTTCTGGGGACCCCATGGTCTGGCCACAGCAGGTAGTGAAACTGCTCCACCACCCTTGGGAAAGCACAGCCTGCCTGCCAAGAGGGAGACGTGGCTGGGAGCAGGAAACATGGACAATTGCATGGAGTAATTGCATGCCAACAAGTATGGAGCAGAGGAAAACAACACTTCATGGAGATACCAGCACTTAGTGTTCCCCCCAGTACCTTCACTGCAATGAATGCTCCACAATAGCTTATTAGACAGCAAAGAGGAAATTCACCCAGCACACAGCCACAAAATTCACTTTGTTATCTGCTCCCCTGTGCTGTGAACAGTGAACTCAGAGCACTAAAGGCAGCTTGTGCCCCAGAGGGAAAAAAATATAGAATCCAGAGTTTAGAATGATGCCATAGACGTTGAACAGCCCTGGCTTACCCAAATAACATATTTCCTAAGGCTGGTACTGCAGTGATGTGAATGTAATCACTTTTGTTATCAGCCCGTTATGTATTTTTCCCTGAACATCACTTTCACTCAGCCTGAACTGATGAACTGCTATGTTTCACCATCAGGCGCTCTTGGAATTTTACCTTCCAGCTACACTTTGCTTCGAGCAAGACAAGAATTGACAAGAATATGCATGACTGTAATTTCTTTATATTGTACCTACCTGTTTTCCACTCCTTGCTACTCCCTCAGTTTCTGGTTTTTATCTGAGGTACACCTTCAGCAAAAATACCCATCTTGACAAATGTCATTATATACATCATCTTAAACCATGGACTGTGTGTTCAGGATTAGAAACTGTGAATGACGAAGGGTTCACGGTGGACCCTCTGTGGACTGGTCCGGGACACAGGAAGACACCCGGCCGGTCATCCTAGAGACAGTAATTTTCTACCCTTTAACTGCTTTCGTGCCCTTTGTGATCACTTTCTCCAAGCCCTCAAAGATGCACAGCCTGTCCATATACTTCATCTGTCCAGACTCAGCTGGGGTGAACACTGGAGCTGACCAATTGCCTCTGCCTGGCACAGGAACCTGTGGGGCTGATGCCCCAGCGTGGTATCCAGTGATAGCAATGCTGCCCTGTTAGTGCAGGAAACCAGGCAGGGCATCCCATAGCATCTCTTGGCCAACAGCTCCCACCAGCTGCTGAAACCCAAAAGCACCCTGCATCCCCATCTCAGCTACACACCAGGCTTACCTTCTGCAGGGAGAAGATGCGTGTGACAAGGCCCGTGGTGGTCCTGGTGTTGTTGAGTGTCACAGTGAAGTCCCCATAGACCTGCTCCTGCTCTGGCCAATACTGCTCGCACTTGGTCTGTCAACAACAGGGAGACCACTAAGCACTAGCAAACTCATGGGGGGAGCGTTGCAAGCCAGCAGTGGTGTGGAGCTGCTCTCTGCCTTCCCTGATAGCTGCACTGGGAGCAATGCAAAGCAGGTAGGGAAGCCTGGGCTTTGGGGAAGCTGAAGCTGAGACCAGGCTAAGATGGTTTCTCTACCTTGTTCTGCTCCACTAAGCCTGTCAGCATCACAATGACTGAAGTCTTCTCCTGCCACACCATCTGCCAGAAATCCAGCACTGTCCCAGGCAAGGGGCCTTTGAAAGAGGAGACCCCTGTGTCAGTGTTCAAGCCATGGGGTTTAGCTATTCCCAGGAACAACTCAGACGTTTCCATGCTGTGAGCATCCCCAGGCTTCCCTCTGCACAGCCTGGGCACATCAGGAGCTGGCAGAGTGTGCTGGACACCTTGGCTTCATCACCCATGTTAGAAACTAAGGCAAGAAAGAGGGAGCCGAGGGCACATCAGGGATTCACTGCTCTTTCGAGGGCTTCCCCATTCAGATGCTCAAGATGACTGTGAGCTGCTCCTACATTTAGGATCCTATTTCCCAAAGAGTATTTGTGCAGCTTTTGCAAGGAGCATGAGACCTCCTCACTGCATGCTGCACAGAGCAGACTAACCCATCCCGGCTTTGCGTCGCCAGAAGAAGCCTGTCTCTGAGTGCCCTGAGTGCAGGCGTGTCAGGCACTTTCAGGTTTGTCCCTGTCACTCCAGCCACCAAAGGGATAGTGGAAGTTAGGTTAGGGTTAGGGTTAGATTTTAGGGTTAGAGTTAGGGTCAGGGTTAAGGTTTAGGTTTAGGGTTAGGTTTAGGGTTTAACTTTAGGGTTATATTTAGGTTTAGGTTTTAGGGTTAGGTTTTAGTGTTTGTGTTAAGGTTAGCGTTAGGTATATTGTGTTTAGAAAGACCATCCTGAGAAGTACAGGGTTCAGCTGTAGCTGGATGCTGCTAAAGTGCCACAGAAGAGAACTGCTTTCGAAGAGAGACGTACAGGACATGCAGGACCTTGGGCTGAGACACTGACTGCTACTAATATGCTGTCCCACACCCCTGCTGCCCAAAGTGCTCAGGCCATTGACTGGCATCTCCTGAGATGAGGGCTGGGAGCACCCACCTTGAGCTGCAATGAAGAAGTGTGGACTCCGGTAGCTCTGTGGGGGAGAGGTTAAAACATTTCCAATCACATGGGTTTAATGTTTAACAGGGAATGAAATGAAGGACACATTGCCACTGGCATCAGAACCCAGGGCCTTGGCACCGTGTGTCACAGCACCACTCCTGCTATCATGGACAGTGGGTACCCAGGGTATGTGTATGTCCCCTCACACAGGCCCCTTTTTGTTAGAGGTGAGGCACTTCCACCCTCCCCAGGCTCCTCTGCCCTCCTCAGGGCAGCAATTCCCCAGTACCTACATCGACATAGCTGGCATTGATGTAGCCATTCCCTGTGTCAGAGGGTTGCAGCACCACACGGCAGTGATCATCTGAAAGAGAACGGAGGCAGCTGTTGGTGGATGGACCCTTTGGGACAGCCACAAAGCGACTGTTTAAGGAGGGGGATGTAGTTTAGGAAATCTGGGATTGCTATCTTCTGCCTCAACAGCACTCCAGGCATCAGGACATGTTCAGAGGTAAAGAATACCTAATAAGATGAAAGGTAACATGGCACAGCAGGAAATGCAATATGGTTTTGAGGAAGACAATGCAGTGACCAAATGCCCACACCATCAGGGGCTCAGAGGAGCTTTAAGTTTTGGTAGAAATCGGGTCACTCTGCTTTCCCACAAATAGCCACCTCTGGATGGGACACAGCAGTGTTCAGCAACGACTAACAGAAGGAACAGGAATAGGAATTACTAAGCTTGCAGGGAGATTTGAGGAGCAGAATAAGGATTCTCCAACTGGATATAAAACAATGAGGTCAACATGATGCTTCTGAAAAAACACTTTGGTTTTCAGTAGCCACAGAGGATGAGGTAAGGAGCTCAGCATTGCTGAAGAGTTGGAGGGGCACCTACAACAGCCCAGCATTCTGTTCTGCCCAATCACCCCAAATGCCTGTGCCAACCCCTGCTCACATGGGATGATGCTCTTGTAGCGGTTCTTGCTCTGATTACACAGCTCCTTCCCAGCATCGCAGGGATGCAACAAACTGGAGGAGAGTTGCTGCAGAGGAAGAAGACAAGCCCACTTTGCATTGGCATGAGTTCTGACCAACCACACATCATTCCCAAGGAAGGTGTGAGGGCTCTGAGATCAGCGCAGCCAGGGGGGTAAAGCAAAACTAGACCAGACCTGGTACTCCCCCAGACGCCCAGCACCATGAGTGTGGACTGATTCATCCTCTGTCTGCTCTGCCTCTATTTCTGCCCTCTTAAACCTCTTCAGAGCCTCCAGCAGTGCCTCCACAGGGATCTGTGTGTTCATCTTGCTCACACCTACAGGGACCATGAGGCCAGGTTAGCATGAGAGTGGTCAGGATCCCTCCAAACCCTAGATTGTCCCTCCCCACACAGGTCCCTTTCTTCTGGGAGGTGTCCCTTTTCCTGTGCCAGCCATCTCTGATCCCCTTGTTCGGATCCTGTAAGCACCCTGCTTGGCTTTTAACACACAGCCTGTCCAGACAAGGCTCTGCCCATACTGCACCTCCTCGATATCTTCTCAGGGGGATAGTGCTGCTGTTCTCTGAGGTTTTGGAACTGTGGAACTTCCGCCTGCAAAACAGCAAGTCAGGTCCATAGACCAGAAGAAAAGAGAAAGAGAGGAGGAGAGGCTGTTCCCTGTGTAACAGCCCAGTGTCCCACCTTGCTTTGTCTCAGGGTCTGCTTGGGCACTCCCTGGCAGTGCAAGATGCTGATGCCTCACAGAGAGCAGCAGAGGGGGGGCACATACTGACCTGAAGATCACAAACAGCAGCAAAATCCCTAGTGCCAGGAGTCCAACGACCAGTGCTACTGCTGCAGCTGTGGACATTTTGCTCAGCAGAGGCACAGGCTCCTGCCCTGCAACCAGCACATCCCAGTGTCAGGCTCCCACACGGCCTGAACTAGATGTTGTGAGATTGCATAAGGGCATGGAGTGAAAAAAACATCTCTCATCTCCCAAAATAGGCTTTGCATTGAAGAACAGCAAGCTGGTGAGGAAAGAGTAGGTGCTAACTTGGTGTGATGCCCTCCAGTGTGGACCCTACCTCCCTCCCTGACTGCCCCAGGCACAAGCAGAGCATGGTGAGAGGTTTGCATTTCTGGGGTGGCACATGGACCAGTGGAGCACTAGGACTAAGATGCAATATGTGATGATGGCACAGATGATGCCCAGAGTCCAGCAGCCATTGGTGCCAACCTGACCAAGTGGCTCAAGGCTGGCTACAGCTCATGTACAATTGGTAGCCTCAAGATTCAGAGAATTTACACAAAGATGGAAGGAGGACAAAGAGAATCCAATGCTGCTGCACTTGGCCAGCATCCCTCTGTGGGAAGTGACCAGACTGGGAAAAA
>JAOEHY010010288.1:0-40977 GCA_025447955.1 Psilopsiagon aurifrons
GTAACTAAAACATTGGTGTTATCAACACCGCTCACAAGCCGAAAGTCCAAAGGAAAAAAAAAAAAAACGCAGCTCCACACCGGCTACCAAGAAGGAGAAAAACGACTGCCACTGCCAAACTCAGGACAGGGATAAGCAGAGAGTCAGAAAGGTAAAAGATGAGAAAACTGATTAATTGAGATAGAGGCCATATAATAAGTAAAGAAAAAGCTGTGTACACAAGTAAAGCAAATCAAGGAATTCATTCACCACTTTGCATGGTTAGGCAGGTGCTCAGCAATCTCCAGGAAAGCAGGAGTGCTCTGGCTTTAAATTTACCCAGTGTAAAGAGGAACATACATCTGGAATGCCCAGAACAGTGGGAATGCTTGTTTCAATTTCAGTTCATACAATTCTGAGCAGTGCAGTCTTTTCAGAGGCTGAGCCTTTTCTGCTGTGAAGCTATCGACAACTACCTTCCCTGTAATGTGAGTGCAAAGAACTTACCTTGGTACTCTCCAGAGCTTCTGATGCAGCTGTTCTGAAGAAACAGCTGAGAGGAATTCCCATTGATTACCTCACGGCCAATGGGTTCAGACAGAGCTAGAGGTGGTCAGCTGTCCTCCCAACTAAACACAGGCATCAGTGGGAGTGGTTGGGGCATCCCACTCTGTATCCAGAGTCCTCTTACCTATACAAAGAAGGTTGGACCTAATAGCTGTGTCATTTCATCATTCTTTCTTTGCTAATAGGAAATCACACACCAACTGAACAGACCCTGACACAGGCTAACGTTGGATCAAAGAAGAAAAGGTTATTTTCTGACTGGAAAAAGAAAGAAAACAAACCCCAAACTTCTTTCTTATGAAATAACTCTCTTTCCGGCAGCTCACTAGCCAGCTTTTCCTTCTGCCTTCCTGCTCCGTTTTTGATATAACACGGTGAGCTTCTAATATAAATTGTTTTTTATCTCTAGCTATCATATTGTGTACACTCCATTTCTATTTAAGTCATTTGGAATGTCATTAGGATGATAACTAACTAGGCAGTGAAAACTTTTCTTCTCCGTCTATTCAGCTCCCCATGCTTTTGCACATGGGGAGGATGTTAATTAACAAAAGGTAAAAATTATTCTAGTGAATGTTAAAAACCTAAATGGGTTTAAATTAGCATACTACGTCAACTCTTGCATACTAGTAAGTTTATTTTAGTTTGGCAAATAAAGCACACCTAGCTCAAAATACATGAACATAAAAATCTTATGCAAGAGCTGCACTGAGATGTAGACCTATTTATAAGCCATCGAATACTATAAAGTACCAACTGTGAGGCATACAGCACTTCATCTTCTGCACACAGCTTTTTTTCTATCAGTGTGAGAGGAACCTGGGAGAGATTGCAGTATATGGAATAGGTTATACCTGTATAAAGACAGATTGACTGGAGTTAAGTGCAAGACATCAGAAAAAAAATGTACAGCAAATAAATATTAATAGTGAACAGTGTCCATTATTCTTTTCATGCCTGTGGAGAAAGACATAACAGAAAGAAAGCCTATTTCCAGGCTCCTTAAATGTGGTTTCAATTTGGTTCCATTAGAAAAGTGAAGGTTTGATAAAATTACTACTAGTCATCGAAAACACTGCAAAAAATTTACTTCCCTTTTCTCTCAATGGATTTCACAGTGTATCTGATAGAGTCTTTCTAATTTTTCTTTTAATTGTAGGTGGTAAAATCTGTGATGGCTATTTAACAATGCTAGAGACTGACTTAATTCATTTATGTCATGTTGGGACTCATAACAACCTATCTGGGACTTTTCATTTTCCTATTTTCATTCTCATGTAACACTGAAACCTTAGCACAGATGGTTCATCTTTATAATACTGTAATTGAATGTGTATTATCTCAGATATTTTGGCAGTTCTGGATGGTCTGAGGAAGTTGGCTGGCAAAAGAAGTCAAGCTGGTACAATATTGTGATGAAGAGGAAGCAATTATGATGTTTATTTATGAAATATTTTGTAGCAAGCGATGAATCTATCTAAATTCATGTGTAAGTACAGATTTTTCTCACTGAAGAAATTAAGCTGTTAAGAAACAACCCCAAACAAACAATACATGTCTGTCTGTATCTAACAAGCTAAAACCCTTTGCTTTGGGAAAATGCTGTGTCTTCATACTATAACAGAGTAACATGCAGTGGAACATAAAAATACAGAAGGGAAGCTTTGCCTAGAGGCTATGCGTAAGTAATCTACATCCATCTCACCACATATGTAATAAGACCTTAAATTATACTGACACTACATTTTAAACTTAACCAAAATAACCTATGAAATCCAGATATATGGTATATCTTAATTTAAAAGCCTTTTAAATGCAATTACCATTCCTTGAAGTCCTAAATGCAGCCTGTTATAGTTGTTTAACTGTAGTAAAGAGATTTTTAAGTCATGTTACATGGTCATTCTGTAAGCAGGTCATTAGCAAGAGCCAAGTAAATGGGAATCAAATGAAAAATAAATCAACTCTATTCCAGTAGATAAGTTTGTTCCAATAGAAATGGTAAGTCAAATGAAATCATCTAACCCCTTTATTATGGCTTTCTGCAATCACAGTAGCCAACTGTGTACTAGAGGCCTAATCCATATTATTAGAGAAACTCGAAGTGGCACTCAGCTAGCTTGCATGATCACTGTTCACGCAATACAGCACAGTTTTACTCAGCCACAATTAACCGCTGATACAGCTGGTCTGAGAGACTCTTCACCTACCTTATAACAGTGAGGCACTGCGCCTGTACCCTTAGACAACCTGTATATACTGCAGTCTTAACTACTTCCATAAAAATTCAAATTGACTAGACATTTAAAAAGCTGGATAGCCCACCATATCCTCTTTCAGTCTCCCAGACTAAGGAGGGCACATCTCTGTGAGGAATCAGCTGCTAAGAAGTGCCACCAAAATTTCCTAATGATGCATATGCTTTGGTGTCCAGCATGCTGCTATGATCTGCCTACTTGCTCAGCTAAATGACTGAAGTAAAGCATACAAATTCAAACACAACCTGGCTGTCACATTTTTGAAGTTGAGGACATGGAGCTGTTATGACCACAAATGCAGTAAGAACTGGACGTCATGCAGTAGGCATGAATGAATCAGTGGCCCAAAGCCCCAAGAAAGGGCCTGTGCACGCACAGGAAGAAATAAGGAGCAGTATGCTTCTTGCGTTTGTCTTTTTTACGATTCAAGTTTGACAGAGAAAAACCTACACAGTGCAATAAACATCCAATTATATAAATTGAGTTTAATCCGTCTCTAAGGCTACTCTAAAAAAAACCACCATAAAATGACAAAATGCACATAATTAATATAATTTATCTGAACTCTGCAAAAAACTCCACTGCAGGCAGGGCTTTGCAGCACACCTAGGTGCTTCAGTATTGTCAGTAAAATTAGTGAAATACAGTCTGAGAGGAAAGAAATTAAGTGCTTGCAGAAAAAAGGGAATGTTTCAGTGACAGTTTTGTCGTCAGTATTAAAGAATAGGCCCAAATTATGCAGGTCAGAATCCTGAATGAATATTAGAAACCCCCCTCCCCTCCCCCAAACCCAAATAAACAAATAACAACCTGCCTTCATCCCCCTGAGAAAACATGCAAAAACCCCACCAAAACCAAATAACTCTACAAATAACAGTGTGGTTTAGTACATTTCATCAATCATATCTTTCAGTGGCTTCACCATTCATCAAGGCCAGAGAACAGAAAAAAACAAGAACACAAGGTTTGTCTTCCTCTGCTTCTTTTCTGAAATCTGTTTTTAATGAATTACGCTGCAGCCCCATCAGTTTTACCAGCATACCAAGGTAAAGCAGGACCAGGACTTCACTGAGAATCTGGGACAGCTGCTTGCCAATGTCCACAAACAGGAAGACCAGAACAGCTGAGAAAGAAATATCCCCTGTGTGAAAGCCTCCAGTTTCCACTCAAACTTAGGAATAGAGTGACAAGATATATCCAGAAAAATAAGAAGAATTAGGATAAACTTCTCCTAATCACTAATTGGGACTACCAGTGAAAAGTAGCAGATTGGGAAGTCTAAACCTCCATAATTAGTAATTTCAACAGACATCTGCCCATGTCCCCAGCATTGCAGCAGAAGTTAAGGTTTCCTATGGCATCCATCTAACATTTCAGTCTTCTCCAAGTCGGCATGACAGGTCTTCATATCACTTGTTTATAATTGCTTAAAAAACCCTTTTTCTGACAGCAAATTACAATTTTTGGTGTCACTTCAATATCTCCCACTCTCTTTTAGTATTTCTATCACTAACCTTCTAATACATCTTTTGCCTAATTCTACACTATTTTACTAAAGTCCTTCTGCTAATTCTCTCACACTTACCAATCCTCTTCAGAATAAAAACTATTAAAACCATAATTTATGCCCCCAATACAGATTTCCCATTGATTTATTAAGTCAGCTTTCCCTCCTCACCCCTCCTCTGCTTTTCTTTTTCTCAAATGCTGTCTTTTTGTGACTGTTAGTCTGTTTCTACACCACCTCAGCCTCCTCAGGGCTTTTAGATATTCTACCAGTACAACCTGCAGTATCCAAACAACAAAGCTTGCTGTTAAACAAAAAGCTTGCCTGTTACAGTCACTCTACCAATAGCTCCTTTTCTTAGAAACAAGAAAGAAAGCTATAAGGACTTAATGTGCTTACCTCTGGGAAAGAGTGTAGTTGCATGCACCAGCCATTTGCAAAAGGGTCCCCCTCACTTGCATTTGTTTAACCCCTTTGAAGTTACAGCTGCCCTCAAAAGAACAAAAACAAAACCCAAAACCCAACCCAAAGCCCAACCTCCCCCCCCCCCGAAAAAAACACCCAAACACCCCTCCCTCCCCCAACCAACCAGCCAACAAACCCCAAACCTAGAAGAGGGTAATTCTGCAGTTACAGATGATCAAGAATGTTCTCAAAAAGATGTTTTGGGAAATACTGCTACTAAGTTTCTGTTTCTTTTGTGGTTATGTTACTTAAGTATTTCTAGGGAAGTCTGGGTGGTCTGGTACAGGGATGAAATTGTCTCCATTTTCTTAATAATAAGCTAATTCATGGTTGCCTTTTCACATAAAAATAACTAGCAGCACTTCAGAGCAATATGTCTCAACAGCATAATCTGTCAAAACAGCATAGGATTTTGAAGCCAAGTATAGACATTCAGTTTCAAATTCAATAAATAATTCAGAATTCATTGGGGTAAAGTTAACAATATCACAATTACTGATAAAGAGCCTGCTTTGTTTAGCTTTCCACTCAAACGTCATACAGAGAATGCATCCTCTGCCCAGGATTTGGCCATTGCTCTCATGATAAGATACATTAAAACATCAGCATACTAACACTTACAAAGTGGCAGCAGAAGGATTTCTCACAAGGCCCAAAAAACCCCACTTCAAATCTAAGGTTTAAATCTTGCACACAGCATATGACTGTTCTTGTATTTATTGCAAGCAGTCTCCCTGAAACCAGTAAAAAAAATGGGTCCATAAATCTTCAGCACAAAACAGACAAGTAGAGGAAAAGAAACTACTCTTTCCAGGCAATTGATTTGCTCAATCCAAGCAACCAGCACCCAAAATGGAAATTGGATCCTCTGACCCTTAATCCAGTGCTTCAGCCTTTTTCTCTGTCAGACTTTTGCTCTCCTACTTTAGACATATTACAAAATAGGAGCTTATCTTCCACTGAACTCATACAACAAAGTAATCTGCAGAAAGTATGATTAGTCTACTTGTAGCAATATACTTAGTTGAGAAACATGCTTACTGTGAATCACTTGAATGATCAACTTCTCACTGCTTTAACATGCTGGCAATGGGCGTTTACCCAATCCCCACCTCTAAACCACTTTTTTTCCCTAAAACTTTAACCAGGTCTGAAAATATCTAAACTTTTTCTAATCCCTCTGTGAATTTTCTGTCCAAGCCCTGACAGCCCTGTCTCTGTCTCCTGACCCCTGGAGCTCCCCTCACCCTGTCTACAACACAATGCTCCATGTCAGCCTCCCAGAGCCATCAGCTCCTGCTCCAGCAGCACCTTAGGTGGGCCTGTCCCCATCTCAACTTGCTCCCACATAGTAGGTTGATCCTGACTACCTGGCTTGACTTTGACCTTGCGTTATTCCTATGGGCTCACTGAGGCTGTCCCAGCTGACACCTGTGGCCACCCTGCTCCTGGGCTGGGAGTGGTACTGAAGCCTCCCACACGCTGCATGGGTCCTACAGCACCCTGTTCACTGGAGCTGCCAGTCCTCATGACACCCTGACACTAGTTATCTTTCAGTAGCATTAGAGAAATTGAATACTAACTTTCATTCAATTTGGATTTGTGGTTGTTTTTGTTTATTCGTGTTTGGTGTTTTATTTTTTTTTTATTTTTTTATTCTTTTTTACTTAGTGAAGTTAGTAGTAAATCTATCACTAGTTGATAGACTTGCTTCAAGTACTTTTATGCCTTTACGTTATTGCTTCCTGTCATGCTTGTCTCCAGCAGATAAAGAGTGGAATTCTCAGAAAACTTGGACTGATACTGGAATCAAACTCACAGGAAATAATCAGACACTTTCCTTAGTCACATATGCAGCATATTCAGGTTCCCATCCTTCAGCATAAGACAAAAACATCTGAAAGGCCCATAGGATGTTTCAGCTTCAGGAGTTTTTCATCTTGGTGAAGACTACAAGTGACAGTGTACACGGCACTGCGTATTGTATCACTAGGTTATGCAAGTAGTGTTTATTTGCTTTCCTTTGCTCAAAGAAGCAAAAATAGTATCTAACAAAGTAAATGACTTCATTTTTTAAAATATATTACTATCTATTGAATATATACTCTACAGAGTGAAGGGCAGAACAAAACACTGCAGATGGGCACGTCATGAATACCAAGAAGGGCAAAACTGTTCCTTCAGTGCAATAATTAACACTTGCATCCCATTACGGAACGGCCTCATTACAAAACATGTCTATAATGAAAAGCTTTGCATAAGTAACCTCTAACACACACCACCACATTCATTCTGCCCTACTTATCACTCAGTAGTTTGAATTTCATTGCAAGAGCCCTGCCAATTAAACTTGCAGTATATTGTGCAAGGAGTCATTGCATTCTCTGATTTTTTTTTATTTTTAAAGGTATCTATAGTTCACAAATCCACTTGAAAGCAATTCTTTAAGAAATCTTAATGTTTGGTTTTCTATTGCTTTGGGAAGTGTCATAGCACTATATAGCACCTTCCTGTGTTTCATGGCTAAAGATGATTTAGTCCTTCAGATACAAGTGACTGTTTTTCCTCTAAGTAAAATTCATTTGTATTTACTGCTTACCTGTAAATTGAATATCTTGCGGCCAGTGCATTGAACTAGTTGACTCTCGAGATAGCTGAACTAAATTTATGCATCACTGGATGCAGTCTAGCATTTTCTGACCAAGATGCATGACTATATAAAAACTTTCAGTGGTGCAATGATGTTAACAGGACACTGAACCAGTTCCCTCATTCCCTCAGGGTCAGTTTTTCAAAACAAGGAGACCTATTTCCTAGTTGTTGATGCTGACACTGGCATTTAGGGAAGCACACGCCTAAGATAACTGCAAGGTCAGAGTTTAAGGATCTGTGGAAGGAAAAGACACTGCTGTTAAGACTTGGTTGGGCAAAGCATTATTTTTTATATATGTAGGGTCCCTCCATTCTTTGCCTGGTGTGGTTTGCTAGAGCTTATGTTGCACTTAGAAAGCTGATGCTTAGGCCCAAATACAAAATCTATCAAGTTTCCACGGCAATGCAGTCTCTTAGAAGGTCTAATTTTATTGGTGGTAAACCAGAAGTCATAGATGTTCTGCCATTTCAGGGAAGAGGATGAGCTGTATTGTCTGGGGTGTGCTTCACCCATTCTCCATCTTAGTGGAACACAAACCAGCACTGCAGTAAAAGCACACTTCACTGGATCCTGTGCCCAACCTGTTATCACCAGTTCCTGGTAATGCTAACACAGTTAAAAGACTTTTGGAAGACTCAGAGGTTAGCAAAACAAGCTAGATTTTGCTGATAATAACTTTTGCTGGCATATACTAAATAACTTTAAACTAGAGCATTAATCATATTAATTGGCAAAAAAATATCTTTCAACACTAACATTTAGGGGGCTGATCACAATGGTCCTGAAGCTCAGCTGGAGATTCAGGATGCTACAATAGCAGTTTTTAAGAGCAGTGATGTATTTTGACAGAAAAGAGAATAATAAATTGTACGGCTGTTTGAGCACCATTGAGTATTTCTATAACGGGGGTAAAAATTGATATGTTTCTTTTTGGCAGAAAGACTCAGAATGAATCAGACATCTTGACAGACACTTAGCAAAAATAAACCACAACACTTCATTAAAGTAAAAGTATCTTTACTATTAATATACAAATGGTGAAGAGTGACAAATAATTGATATACTTTAAGCCATACTTTCAATGTCTTTCATAAATACAAAACCAGCATCTGCAATAGTACTTCTTTTTACATTATAGAGATATATATATACACAGCATTTCATAGGGACGTAAGATTTTGAAACAATAAACAAACTAGCTCCAGTGGTAGCTAACTTATCAAGGTGGTATATGTCGCAAGTGGGCTGTTGACAACGTGTGGAATAACAAAAACAATATATGGTATGCTTCAGCTTATACTGTACACAGCATACAAATACATACCAAGTGCTTATTGTAGCAGGAAAGCTATTTCTTTTTTAAAACCTTGTCTAAGGAGTTCAAAATTCTTAGTGAGAACTCTACACCATAAGTAACAGAATTATCTTCCTGGGGGGTCTGACTGCTTTACATATTTGTCACTGATCTATAGAGACTCTGAGGGTTTGTTTTCCCTTCCCACAACCCTGCCTTTTAGGTTTAAAAAAAGTAGCTTACCTATATGGCAGAGTTAAAGGATACAGCAGGGTTAATATTCTTCCTCTGTTTTTCACAGCTTGCAGTACCCTGACTTCGGCAATGCCCTCCAGCAGCCTCTCTTGTTTCAGCAGCTCCCCACTTCCCCTGTCACTGCTAAGGACATTCCCAGTATCCGAGCAATTTCTCATTTCACTTTTTGGCACCTGTTCTCTCTGGTAGTAGCTTTCCTGAAATGCCGGCACTGCATCTGGTCATCTTGCCCTCTCCCGATCTCACCTACGACTTAAAAGCTGCCAATACAAATTTGGCAATAAATATTTATTTCATTTCTCTGGGCTAAAAATGGCCAATATTCAAGTTTGAAAGTCAAACATCACAAGGCTTACAATGCCTGTTAAGAGGAAAGATAGACTTATAAACTGTGATTTCTCAGAACCTAATCCAAAGCCAAATTTGTAATAGGAAGGCTTCTTTTTGGCTCAGGTTCAAGTAAAATGATAAAAGAATACATTAATATGTGCAGTGGAAATATTGAAGATCACTTAAAACTTAGTGAGTGGTATCCTCCCACCACTACAGAACTGCTGTCAAGTGGACTGAGTACTCCAGGAAATTATAAGCAAAAATCTGGAAAAGGGGGTGGATCCTTTTTTAAAAAAGCATATTCAACCATAGTCACTTTGCATCAATTGGCACAAGTACCTGAAGTTAAATAAATGGATTGAAGGAATACTACTTCTTAGAGTGTTTTTGTCTTTGCCTAAAGAAGTACCACAATTGCAATGACTTATTTAGAGGAATGTTTTATTTCTTTTTCTTCTTTTACTTGTTGGCATCTAGTAATGTACCGGATAAAACCGTGATTAAATATTTTTATCAGTATTTCCTGATCAGCACAAACTTTTGATGGGAAAACCTTCTCTAAGCAAAATTTTAGCAGGAACCTGGCAGGACATTTAAATTCGACTTACCCCTTAAAGTCCAATCTGCAAAACTGACTTGATCAGCTGAGGCCATGCAGAGCCTTGCTGAGATGTATGGATGAAACTCAGGCCCCACTGAAGTCAGTTTGAGCCTAGTGATACCTGGATTTCACTGTGGCCCTTCTTGCAGTGATCTCAGCAGCCCTCCATAGATCAATTTGTAATAGGGTTCTTGAGTTTCAGTAAATCGTCCTTTTGGAGGCCCTTTAATCAGGACTGAATGTCATCCAACAGATGCAACAATATCTCTACAAAGATATTTCTTCTTTTGACATTTTACAGAGATGGTGAGGCCACAGATGACTGCAAAACAAAAATTCACTGCAGTTTTATTCCAGAGGTAAAATGGTGGGAAGATGCTCCACATAATCTTTCAGATTTAACAAAAGATTTTAATGTTTTAGGTCTAAGTGCCTAAATATAACTAAGGAGACTTTTTATCTATCTGACTCTCCGACTTGATAAATTGGTCAAAACACCCCTACACACCCCCGTGTGTACTTGAATCTTTCCAGTAGTAATACACCCACTGTGACCCTCGCTAGAACTGTGATCTCAATAGATTTTTGCAAATTTTGTGTTTACAATATTTACGTAACTTGAGAATAATACCTCCAGTTTACTTCAGATGAGTAATTGAGCATATCTGAGCAGAGAAGTATGTCATGGTAGAGCTTTTAAATATTTTGAACAGGCTTTGTAGACAAATTACTGAAGATTTTTCTTTAATAAAGCAGAGTGGCATGCTATCAAAAGGCACAAATACATTTCCATTATCCGGTCTAGGAAACAGAAAAATGGCATGATTATTATACTACAATTTGATGATTGGCACTTAAATAAATAATCAAAGTAATTACCACCATAAAAAGAAAGCCACTTTTTTCATAAGCATCAATGCAGAGGCTGAAGACAGCAGGTAGAATTCACTATACCAGGGACTGTTGTCGAACAGCCTTTGTAGATGACTGTCACTGTGTGATTACGTTGTACATATCTATGAAGAGATAGTAAGCCCAGTCTTGCAAGGTCTCTTATGAAAGTACATCCATCCTCCTGCTCATGTCAACTCCACTGATGTCAGTGGGGTGGCATATGAGGGGTGGGTTCAGCCACACTAATTTCTTGCAAGACTGTGGCCTAAATAAATTATCTTTGCCACAATAGACATTAGCATCACCAGAATAGTATATATTTTTGCAACCACAAAAAAATTATAAAAGTCAAAAAAGCCCAAATAAACAAACAATAAAAAAAAAACCAGAAAAAACCCTCCAGAGCACTTTTGTATGCTAAATTGTTAAAACTAATTTAAACCTTTCTTACTGTTGTGGTAAATCAGAATGCAGGTCTACTAAAAAAAATTAACAAGAAGCTCAAAGTCATTTTACTTGATTTTACTCCTTATTTTTTGTTGAAAAGAGATTGTCACTGCCACATCCCATATCATTAATTAATTCAATGGCTCCCTCCCACCCTTGTTCCTAGAGTATGTTAGTGTAACAATTCAGATTACTTTTACAAATAGTTATATTTTGTCAACTCTTCTGACATTTCATACTAACACTTAGAATTACTTTTAGACAGAAAAAGTGACATTTATACAATTTTTTTTTTCTTTTTAGTCTAGAATAGGAAAAGAAAGTAAAGAAATGATGTTATTCAACTCTACACATCTTACAAATTACTATGCACTGTCCCTCATTTTGAAATATTTGCACATATCAGTGTTTTTAAGCATTCTTTCATAGCTATAGTGTGGCTTTCTCCTGCACAGCATAGAGTCAAAGCACAAGGGATAAGAGACAAAATGGTATGCCTGGACAGTCTATCAGTAATTTAGAAATGTTTATTTCTCATCCTTCACATAGGCCAGCTGGCAGGAGACTTAACAGCAGGAAGAAAATAAATACTCCTGGAAATAACCTATGATTTGTAATCCAATGTAGTGGGAAATGCTTTTGCTTCCAATATTGAAATAGTTTTGTGGTACATTTTATTTGTAAAAAGCACCACAGGCATATCGATAATAAATGTCCTGACAGGACCTCTTAAATTTTCTAATTCCTTTACACTGTAATTAGAGGATATAATAGAAAAAAAAAACAGAAACCAACAAAACAAACCCCCAACCCAAACATATAGCTGTTAGGCCATAAAGTTTTTTTGTGTAAATCTCAAGAAGTGCTAAAATTTGAAATGCATCTACAGTCGAGCCTAGACACTGTTAGCTCTGCCCACATTGTACAGAAACCTTGTTGTGCAGATGATCATGCTGGATTCAGAAAAAAGCACCATTTGCCTAGCAAAGCTTGACTTATGTGTATATGGACAGCACCACCTAAGTTTGTGATGGCAGGTAGAAGAGGAAGGGATGTTTCCTACCTTTATTCTTGGTAAAAATACTGCATGAGATGATGTGGGCTGCCACATAATTTTCACCTGCTGGAATTTTCCAGGTACCTTCCTTGCATTTTGATGCAGGAAAAAGACCAGCTGCTAATATATACTTAGTAGAATAATATATTTTCATATGTAAGAGACATTTTTTCTCTTAATTACAGCTCAGGGGCAGTCCTGCTCACTGTGTACTTACTCAGGAAGAAACAGGACTGAAATTTAATAAATAAGCAGCTATTTCGTAGTACTGCCTACCCAGTAGTGGGAGTATGTGGGAACAACAGTGAGAGGTCATAAAGGAATGACTTCATCTTTCCTTTACCCAGAAATAGTGTCTGGGTGTTTAAAGAAACTTCTTTTCAGCACTATAAAATTATTCTCCTTCATGACTTTTATCTCGCCTTTCTACCTCCTCTTACCCATTCTTTTCACTTTGGTACTGTTTTTGTGGTAACTTGGCCTCTTATCCCAGGCACACCATTGGCATCCCTCTGTGCTCAACTACCTGATTCGTTGTTGTTACTTTCTAAAGAAAGGAAAAGTTGTAAAAAAACCCCATAAAATGACTTGGTTTTGAAAAATAAAAAAGATAGATATGTCCTCCTCAGCAATTTCAAATGCACTAAAGCTTGGGTTAACAAGGTTAACCTGTCATCTTCCTCAAATTTAAGGACACTCTTCTACATTTCACTTTCAGCTTTACTACACAAAAGTCAACCACTTTGCCATGACTGAGATACCAGCTAAGGTTTGATGACATCCTGTGGGAAACCGGGAAGTATAAGAACTTCAAATATGAGCAAAATTCAGATGTAAGTGAAGAGAGAACATGATTTACTGAGTAAAGCTGTACTTAAACCTCAGGTATAAGTTAGATTTGGGAAATCCATAATGTACTCTACAATTTACTCTGTTAAGTACAATTTTTCAACCTATTATTCTATATTGTTTATCTACATCTTTCACAGCAAGACTTTGAAAAGTTTGGTAGGTGTGAATACACTATGCTGAAACAGAAACAAAATATATTACTCCAATTAGTGGCACCATTAAATCAATGGAAATAAATATGAATAAATTTTGCATCAAATAAATCAGTCAAATTTCAGTGATGCATGTTAAGCATAATAAATATAAATAAAAAAAATAAATTCTTAAGAAATGCTAGACAGGAAAAAATGTATTTGGTCTAATACCAAATTAGCTTGTGTTTATTGTAAGGTTTCATTTAAAGCCGAAGTTATGATTAAAAAAAGTTTTATTTTCACACCTTTGCTGTATTTTAGTTCACATGCAACCTCCAAACCTTTAACACAGTAAACCTGAAACACTGACATGAAGTCTTTCAGAGTCACACTCATGTAGTCAGGATGAGGCCAATATACTCCTACGAAATAGTTAACCAATATTATTTAAGTC
The DNA here is from genome assembly GCA_025447955.1 of Psilopsiagon aurifrons. NCBI lineage: Eukaryota > Metazoa > Chordata > Aves > Psittaciformes > Psittacidae > Psilopsiagon > Psilopsiagon aurifrons. Next base: position 13,751 of record JAOEHY010010288.1, read on the forward strand.
TCTACATGGCCATTATCAACTTTTTATTTTACCAGAAAGCCCAGGTAAAACTACAGGTGGAACTGGTTGTGTTTACTTCAAGTGATAAGCACAGCTGGAATGACTACTGAGTGTCTGCCATTGCTAAGGTCTTAAATTTATATTGAGGCTGTTTTTTCTTTAAGGGAAACCTGAACTTTTCTTTTATTATAAACGGAAACAAATACAGTAGTAGATGTCACTTTATGTATGTAGCTTGCACTGTAAGATCTGGAGAGACCTCATATTGTTTGCAGTTAGGGGTGCTTTATAACTGTTTTTCTAAATAGACAAAATTTATCATATAATAAATTACAATTCTTATTCTGCAGTTTTTTCAAATTTATACCATGGGACTTTGTGTCAGCAAAACTACATACTAAAACCATTAATCAAAAAATAGAAAGGAACCGTAGACAGAAACTGTTTCATCATATGTACACATGTACTAACTATTCCAAGCTTAAGTTTCCCAAGACATTAAGGTCAGCTGTAAAATTTTGGTCACGGGGTTTCTTCAATCCAAATGCATTATCCAGACAGCTGTAGTTTATCTTATTATGCTTTGCTATCATCTTCTTTTGACTGGATGATGTCATTAGCAACTTTGATTTCTATGTTTTCTGCATTTAAAGCTTCTTTCCCATTTTCCTCCTTTAGTGGCAGCTTCCTATCAGAAGAAGAGAGGAATCATGGTAACACATAAATAACATGTAAACTGAAATTTAAGTCTACAGTGTACATATTGCTTATACACTTCACAGTGTTTCTAAAAACATATTTTACATAATTTATTTACAATAATGTATAATTATTTTTATTGTGAGGTTATTTGCTTTTGAAGAAATTCATATTGACTCTTTCCATATCTATAAAGCCAGAAAAACCTAAATGGCACATGACAAGAACATTGCTGCTGCTCAAAATGCAGTTTCTGCAGTGAGACAAAAGAAGCGATAGAATGCCAAATAAATTGACCCAAGACAGTATAGAGGTATGAGTTCCTTAGGATACTGTGAAACACTTACAGGCAAGCCTTTTGGTGAATCTAGATTATACTCGTTTTTAAGTCCGTTTCCAAATATAAATTCAATTTTATATGAAACAGGACATCTATCATTGGAGATTATGCCAAGACACTGGTAAACAAAAGAACTTTTTATACCACAATGAGGTAATAGAAGTTATTTTATTACTTAGAAAATTCTAAAATTTATTTTTGCTACATCACACTAGCCAGCTGCATTAATAACTTATAGCTCTTTTAAGACTTAGAGAAAACTCAGAGGAGTTTTATGATCCTTAATTCCAGTGGCAACAGTGTCTCCACCCTTGCTTTACAGGAAAGACAAACACTGATTTCATTCAAAAAGATCTGGAAAAGCACTGATTCCCTGCTGCCAGCAGTTAGCTGTCAAAAAAACAAAAACCAAAAGCTGTCAAAATATGTATGGTTTATTCAGATGCTCCTGTAATAATGTCTCCTGGGCATAATTGCTGTTAATCGTGATTTTAGTTTGGGTTTGCTTTCTGTTTTTAACTAGGGAATAGTATGCATATGCCTTTTTTATCCATTATAACTGTTAAATGTTTCAGTAAACTTCCACTATGATTGCTTCGATGTCCCAAAGAGCAATATACTGTTCAAAACCTGTCTGAGGAACCCCTTAGGAATGTCTTGTAATAACAGTGTTTAATAGCAACAAATAAAATAGTGCAATACCCAAATTCCCAGTCTTATGAAACTTATGCTGTCTGAAACGAACTGCTGTTTGTCTAGAGGTTAAACAGTGAGCACAACCTGTATCTCAGAGAAATCAAAGAGAAGACTAACTTGTTCTATTACAGTAAAGTATGTGTGATACGTATCAGCTGTCTGGCTTTGAGCACAGACAAACATCTCTAGTAATTGCCCATTTCACACGGCACACCCAAAGGAAAAAGATTTCATACCACAACACAATGCCTGAAAGAACGGAAACAGCAGAACCAACACTAATCTATTTTTAAAAGAAGATAAAACATTGAGGCAGAGGAAGCATGGCTCATGGGACGCATTTTAGGTAAGCAGGCACCTGTGTTAAAGGCCTGATCAAATGTTTTGCAAGTTTTCCTGACTGTCATGGGTTCAGCAGTAGCAGTCATTTTTCTCCTCAGTACCTGGTGCAGTGCTGTGCTTTTGACTTTCGGCCTGGGAACAGCGCTGATAACACCAGTGTTTTCAGTTACTGCTTAGAATGTTTTGGTCTGACAAAGGACTTTCTTAGTCTCATGCTCTGCCAGGGAGGAGGGGAAGCCGGGAGGAAACAGAGACAGGGCACCTGACCCAAACTGACCAAAGAGGTATTCCATACCACAGCACGTCATGCCCAGGATGTAAAAGCAGAGGGCAGAGACCCGGAAGGGTGAGGGGGTTTGCTGCTGGGTTGGGCTTGGTATCGGGTGGTGAGCTGTTGTATTCTCTTTCCTTGTATTTCCCTGGTCATTTTTATTAGCAGGAGTGGTTTGTGTCATACCTTAGTTACTGAACTGTGGGAATTACTCAACCTGTGGGAGTTGCATTCTTTCAATTCTCCTTCCCATCTCTCCAGGAGCAGGGGGAAGAAAGAAGGGGGAGTGAGTGAGCAAACTGCGTGATTTACGGCTTAAACCACGACACTCACCAAAAAGGCCATCCACCATTACCTTAACCTGATTGCCTTTAAAAACTTGTGGGCTTTTTTGGATAGCAGGTGAAGTTATCAGTTTAGCTGTTGTTTGACATTATCCTTTTGACAATGACAGAATTTTTGGTTTTGGAATTTTCTCTTTATTTGTTTCAAATATTAATTCATATTTAATCTTTAGTGCAGATAGAATAATTTTATTCTTTTAATTAACTAAATGAAGTTTAAGTATTTTAATTACATGCATTTTCCTATACCTAATTTTTCTTTAGCTACATCTATTCACATTAATTTGATATTTTTCAGCTGGGCAGACTAATCCTTTCAAATCTTAAAGTATTTTACAATGAAAGCTTTTTTTTGGAAAAAAATAAAAAAAGAAAAAATACAAGAGAACTTTAAAAGGTTCTTTTGCTATATTCAGATGCTGGGTGTTATCAGTCATTAGTAATACTGACTTCCCTTACTGCTGCAAGTGGCCCAAATGAAATAGTCTGCTGATATTACCCACACAAAACTTTAACTAGAGCATTTACTTTCCGATTTTACGGGAGAATGGCTCCCAGCCATTTTGACACTGGAATTCACCCAGCTTTTAATATTAAGAAAATCTCAACTAACACTAGAAACACAATAACGTCAGAATTTTTACATTAATTAGCAATGCAATTAGTACCACATTTCATGTGGTATTTTAATCATATCACAGAAATGTAATATGAAATGCATAGGTCAAAATGATTTCCTGTCAGCATCATTAAAACTTCTTGACTTGCAGGTAGAAGTGCTTTGTGCTCATCTGTCATACATGGATTTCAAACCTGGCTTTGAAAAGAACCACCTGAGTTAAGTAAAATGTAGATTGCTGAAAAATATGCTGACCATTATAATGAAAACATTATTGTAAGATGAAGTAATCCCTTTATTAATTATTTCCCACAAATGATTAGATTGTATTTAAAGTTCTAAGTATAATTTGGTATTATTCAAAATAATTCAAATAATTATTCAAAATATTAAACCTAATTTAAACTGAAGGCTTACCTCATATACCTTTAAGACAGCTATAATTACTCAGAATGAATCCCACCTTGTATGAATATTGCCTGCCTGGAATGTCCTTGAAAGTTTTCCTTCCTGCAAGCTAAACTCTCCCCTTCAAGATCACTGCTGGTCATCCTTGCTCTGCCCAGGATATGATCTGGGTTTCAGTTTCCAGCTGGTAGCATCTGTTGTTCACAATGTGTTTTTGTGAACAAGCCCTACTTGTTTTTCCTGCTGAGGGACTTCCACCCTATTGCATTCTCCTTTCCTTTAGTAGTATCCCACCCCTACTTCATATTGCTTCTCTGTTTTTTTCAGTTATGACCTGTGAATGAACAGAAGGTCTTTCTATGTTCCCCTAGTACCAGTGCTCCTTCATATGTCTTGGCTGCATGGTGCTCTATTTACCTTTGGTTTCCTAAGTGAACCTGTTCTGAATCTTTAGCTGGCTTCTGTCCAGCTGTACCTCAGACTGCTGCCTTTTGCCACTGGTTTGTTGGAGAAGAATTTATCAAAAGGAAACTGTCATCATTAATAATATCTCTTAGTAGACCTATTTTCCAAAGGACATAATACCTATCAAATTCCTTATCAGCTGTTTCTATGCTTTAGTTATTTTTTGTGTCACCTAGTGACTGATTCTTTCCCCCTTCCCCAGGATTATAAAAGAGTTTTGATTTTAGCTTCTTCATAGTTCACTCATGTCAGCTGTTTGAATGAGCGGAACAAGCAGGAAGAACTGAACTGTATTTTTCCTGCTATCATGCCCCTTGCTAGATGCATCTGTCTTGTATTCGCAAGATTTGGTAGTACAGATAGTCCTGAAGCACAAGAAAATGTGGCCCTGGCACCTTACCCACTAACACATCCAAGGTCTGCTGGACTTTTACAGTGTTTATTACTATGTTCCCTTGACTCCCCAGATAACTGTGGGTTCTCTAAAGTGCCCCTCATTATAAATTCTAATATGAAGAGCAAACATATCACTAGTCACTCAACAAATTCCGTAATTGTTCAATTAACACAAGTTTGAAGCCTTCAAGTACAGGTTCTTTACGGAAGTATATAGCTTATTGCACTGTTATTTTAACACACCTACCAATCCCATTTACTAAAAATGCCACTGACAGCCAGTAACCCTGACTTTCTTCTTATTAAAGGTTCTGTCTTTTGCAGTTCTAGATAATGTTCAGAAAAGCAATTTTCTTGTCATTTCAGAAAAAGACTTTTGTAAGAACTCCTTTCAAATAACAACCTTGATTTTATCAAATAATCAACAGGTGATTTTTTTTATATCATTTTTTTTGACAGGCTGAGAGAGATGGGGTTGTTCAGCCGGGAAAAGAGAAAGCTTAGGGGAGACCTTATAGCAGCCATCCTGTACTTAAAGGGGGCCTACAAGAAGCCTAGAGAAGGACTTTTTACAAGATCATGTAGTGACAGGATAAGGGGGACTGGTTTTAAACTGGAAGAGGGGAGATTTTGATTAGATATTAAGAAGAAATTCTTCACTAGGAGGCTGGTGAAGTGCCTGCACAGGTTGCCCAGAGAAGCCGTGGATGCCCCATCCCTGGCTGTGTTCAAGGCCAGGTTGGATGGGACTTACAGCAACCTAGACTAGTGGAAGCTGTCCCTGCCCATGGCAGAGGGCCTGGAACTGGATGATCTTTAAGGTCCCTTCCAACCCAAATCATAATATGACTCTGCGATTCTATATTGACTACAGTATATAGCTAATAGCTATATAGCTTATAGCTATAGCTTATAGCTTATAGCTTTGTAGCCATGGCACCTGTAAGTTTTCATGAGGTAGGAGTTTTTCACAACACATGAAAAGCTTTGAGCTCAAACCAAAGAAACTAGAAGCTTTCTTTAATAATTTCAAATCAATTAACTTTTGAGGCTCAGAAATGAAACTCTTGAGCAATCAATTAATGTCCTTTAATACCACTAGGTGGGCACTCTATAGAAAGAATGGTACTGTCAACACCTCTGTTGAAAACCTAGTTTCTCTTCAAACTGAATTTTCAGTGAAAAAGAAAAAAAGCATATCAGAAGCTCTCATTGCAATTGCAAGCTTAGGAAAATACCAGCTTGCTTGTATCCTACCACAAATGCTACCTTATCCTCCACAGAGGTTTTGAGAAGTGTTATTCAGGTACAAAGACCAGCCACTCTACCCAGTTTAATTTGTTCCAGGGGCTGCCACAGCAAAACAGAGGAGAGAACCTGACCACCAGCACTTGTGATTCCTCAGCCCACAGCAGGTCCCTGTGACTCAGGAGGCAGCCGGAGCCTGTGAGCCTTGGCAAGAACTGCTGTTGTTTCTGTGCTGAGAACAGCTTGCAGGGGTAGGAAAAGGGCACGAGGAAAGCAAGCAAAGGGGCTGCTCTTCAGCACTATTAATCCAGTTACACCACATGGACTTCAATACTGCGCTAAGCTCCCAGTTACATGAATGAAAACCAGCAAGGGACCACCCCATAAGAAGCTGGGTTTCTGTAGCATGGAATCATTGTGCCCTATGTACGGGTGGTGGGTGTGGGGGTGGGGGGTGTGTGTCTCAATCTAAGGCTATTTCTGAGAATTAGAACATTATTCCTGTTTAGTAGTTAATAACTGCTGGAATGTGGTAAAGATCAGCTGTACCTGACTAAAAGTATCTTGGTACTCCTGCTCAGCCACCACTGCAGGGTCAGGAGAGCTGGATACTCACCAACCTCCAAAGAGGCTGTAGTGTAGATACTCTGCCAAATTGCTGCTATCATGGTGTTGCCATCCAAAGGCTGAATAATGCCCAGATGTGGTTGTACACCTGTACACTGCTGCAACACACCATTCTGGTGATGCTGTTTATCTCCCTCTCAGAAAGCGTGAAGCCCAGTCCGCCCTTGCAGCCAGAAGGATCTTGTGTGAAACTCCAGGGAATGTCAGGCTACTTACTCTGGTTCTGTGAGGGGAGTTGTCTCATTTGGCTCATTTACAGGACTCCCATCTTCATGATTGGTAATTCTTTCATCCTCTGTTCTCATTTCCACTATTGGCTCTTTTGATCCATCCTTCCTAAAAGTTATTAAAAGAGTCTTAGTCTTATATCATCATATTAACCACATACATTGCATATAAATAATTACCAAGATCCTTTCTCTCAAAAGTCAGTAAAGAAAAGGCAGAACTAATTATCAGCGACTAACACCACCAAGACACATTTAACAGCCTGTTCCCAATTCCTTGAAGCCTTCAAAGCAGCCTGTATCCATGGTTACTTGCCTAACTCCACAAACATCATGGATTAGCATCTCCAAAGAGCATTTTGTTTATGACTAAATAATCAGATGATGGCCTCTTCATGTCAATAGATGTAAATTTTGCTAACCTAGTATAATAAATATAAGACTTGATGCCTAGTTATGGTCAAACTTTTCAGGCAGTATAAAGAGCCTCTACGTTAGTATACACACTGCAGAACTCTGATTTAACGTCCTGAGATTGTGACAATCTCAGCTGCCGAAACAGTGTAAAGAGCCCTTGTGTAATAAGAATCTAGCCCTTTCTGCTGGCACTAGTAGAAGAAATTCTTTGTTTCTATGTCATATTTCCCCCACTTTAGGAACCAATGCTAGTCTTTCAGATATAAGTAAAAGAATAACTTTTGTGCTATTTGGACAATGAACTGGAAGATGGAGCAGTACTGTCATTGTGCTTTTGTTGATAATCATAGAATAGGTTTGGGTTGGAAGGAATTTTCAAAGGTCATCTAGTTCAACCTAGGACTGCAATGAGCAGGAACATCTTCAACTAGATCAGGTTGCTCAGAACTCTATCCAACCCGATTTCCAGGAATGGGACACCTACCACTTCTCTGGGCAATCCATTCCAGTGTTTCACCACCCTCGTCGTAAAAAAGTTCTTCTTTATGTTCAATGTAAATCTATGCTTTTCTACTTTAAAACCGTTAGCTCTTATCTCATCTCAACAGGCCCTGATAAAAAGTCTGCTCCATCTTTCTTAAAAGCCCCCTTTAGGTACTGGAAGCAGCAATAAGTTCTCCCTGGAGCTTTCTCTTCTCCAAGCTGAACAACCGCAGCTCTCTCAGCCTGTCTTCATAGGAGAGACACTCCAGCCCTCTCATCATCTTCATGGCCCTCCTCCAGACTTGATTCAACATGCCCATGTTCCCCTTTTGCTGGGGGCTCCAGAGCTGAATGCAGTACTGCAGGTGGGCTCTCTCAAGAACAGAGTAGAGGGGGAGAATCACCTCCTTTGACCTGTAGGTCATGCTTCCTTTTGACGCATCCCAGGACATGGCTGGCTTTCTGGGTTGCGAGCGCACACTGCTGGTTCATGTTAACCTTTTCATTCACCAGTCCCCAAGTGTTTCTCTGCTCTCAATAATACGGCCATGATATGGAAATAGCTGCTCAGTGCTACAGATGTATTAATAATATTAGTACTAATTAACTTGCATATAATTTTAGTCTCAAAAGGTAGATCAAAGGATACCCAAGATATATTTGATATTCCCCAATAAAAACCTCTTTCCATGTAAATATTTCAACCCTATTCCTGTCATCAGATCATGAATTGTATCCTGGAACTTCACCAGCCACAACCTGGAAATACAGGGTGAGTTACAGATGAATAACCACTTTTATATTTGACTGACTATTATCTGGACCTGTGATATTCTAGAAGAAGTCAGGCTGCTGTGTGCCACAGCAAAGGATAGTTAAGCCCCTGTCCAATTCATATCTCACTGTTAAACAGGCTGTTACAACTAAAATAATCCATCTTCTCAGAAAGTACCTAGAAAAATCTACTGTCCTCTGGAAGGTATCCTCAAGGAAAGTCTTTGTAGGTTAAAAAAAAAGTCTGGCACAGATAAATGTGTAGGCAAGAAGTCTGAAAGATTCTGGTTATTTAAAAAAAAATCAACATCCCAACCCAGCATGGGCTTCTTCACTTCTGCAAGTGAAGTGCTACTTTAAGATACACAAATGGTTACGACGCTCATTACTGTTGATGAGACACAAAACTGTCATGGTTACCTCACACCTGTCAAAAGATTATGGATTGCAGTAGGTCTGGGGTATGGAATAAGAAGTTCAATTTGGTTTGTTTGTACATCTATGGTTTTACAGGCAAATACAGATTATTGCATGACCAAAGCTTAAAAAAGACATTATTTACAAACAACATTCATATAGGACTGAAGTACTGCAAAACACTTAAAAATTCCACACAAGGGAAAGTGATCTGTAGGAAACACACGAAGTAGTTTTCATTCCAGATGTCTGTATGTTACATGCGTTATACCATCTCCATTCATTACATATGGAATATAATTATTAACTCTCTATATATCCTACAATCAAAACATAACATACAATTCTACTATAAACCCACTCAAAAATTCAGAATGCAAACTGACATATTTAAAACATGGAAATGTCAGTATCTTTTAGGGAACAGCAGTTGGCATGAAATAAATTCAAATTCTGACTCTTCAAGCCTGTCAGGAAATTTCAGCCTCACAGTTTATTTATGCAGATTACAGGCTAAAATAAGAACAGTCCCAAATTCTAAGACAGAAGATCACCACAACAAGGAAAGAAATCTAACTAAATATGGTAGTTGTTCTTGCAAAATAAGTGTCATGGAGGAATTAATGTTAAGTGATCAACTTTATGCTCTTCTGGGAGAGCATGGAATGTCATTTGGGTATGAAATGAGACAGCAAGGTATAAACTACTGTCAAGTTACATTTTGTCATGGGTTCAGAAGTAGGAGTCATTTTTCTCCTTCTTAGTAGCTGGTGCAGTGCTGTGGTTTTGACTTTTTGCTTGGGAACAGTGCTGATAACACCAACGTTTTTAGTTATTGCAGTAATGTTTAATCTGACCAAGGACTTTCTGAGTCTCATGCTCAGCCAGGGAGGAGGGGAAGCTGGAAGGAAGCAGAGACAGGGCACCTGACCCAAACTGACCAAAGAGGTGTTCCATACCGCAGCACATCATGCCCAGAATGTAAAAACTGGGGGCACGAACCCCAAAGAGTTAGTTTACGGCTCGGTCATAGGGTGGTGAGCAATTGTATTCTCTTCCCTTGCATTTCCCTTGTCATTATTATTATTGGTGGTAGCAACAGTGGTTTGTGTTACACCTCAGTTACTGGACTGTTCTTATCCCAACCCATGGGAGTTACATTCTTTAGATTCTCCTCCCCATCCCCCCCTGGGAGCGGGGGGGGAAGAAAGAGGTGGGGAGTGAGTGAGCTAACTGGATGAGTTAGCTGGGCTTAAACCATGACACATTTGCAACTGTAGCTCCATAAGGTCTTCTCATTCAGGAGAGGAATCCATACATTAATACATCAATTTGTACTTGGTCAATTCTTGAATGGAAAATTAAAACATAAAGTGAAGTGCTGTGCTCAATAGGAAAGAATAGCTGAGTCAGAGTCAGAAGCTTCACATCTTGATTCTATTGACCTGGACATGCTGTCTTCAAAGCACAGAAAAAATACTTTCTTCGCTTACTGTACATTGTGGAGAATTAGAAAATATTTTACAACATAACCTCCACTCAGAAGCATTTTTTGATGTAAATACTCTGTGCCTCCTTAAATCTGTTTTTGTTCCATGGAACTGTTTCCAAAGGCTTGAGAACCCAACTAAGAAATGACTACCTAGGAAATACAGTCTCTTGAATCCCAATAGTCAAAACTAAAAACAGAAAAGACATGACTAACAAAAAAGAAGCTTGATACAGCTATGAATAATGAGGGCTGCAAAATCTCATATCCCAGGCATGACTACTAGGAGAGCTACAGCACACAGGAATTGGACCAGTAAATGTTACTTAAACCACACAAAGACAGCATTCTCACAATTATTAGTGTATGCATAAGAAATCCATGAGATGAACATAATGAGGAAATTAAACATTTCTTAAGCAAAAATATGGAACTGCCTAAAACGAGAGACTGTAAGTAATCCTCTTTCTGCTTACCTTTGGAAAACCCTGTAAATTTTTGGTTTTTAAAGTACTATTATTTTATGCAATCAGTACTTGAACCATTTTGCCAGAGATTTCACTATCCACTCTTATCATTGAAGGGAACATATTTGCACATAAATGATCAGTTTATTCACATTTGTTTGATGAAGTAGCCACTCATGAGTATCTGTGAGGATCAGGATTGTTTATTCCCCACTTACGCTCAGCAATCATTGAATGTTGCTATGTAGAACAATCGGTCCTGAGAGTTTTACCCACATCCAACTCAGCACTCCTGTTTTTAAAAATCAACAATGCTCTTTATTCTTAAAGTCTATGGGCAAGAAACAAGATTTTCCATCTGAGAAGAAAAACTCATTCATGGATTTCCTATAATACTATGTCCTTTACTTCCAGATTTACTGGCACTGCCACAACCATATGCTGAGGTTTTGGGTATTAGCAGCCCAAAGATGGATTTGTAGAAATGGAGTTACAATGATCTCTTCCTCATGGACCAAAGATGTGCCTATAACTTACTGAATTGTAATTGACTGCCTTTGTGTGAAGCTGCACAAAAATGCCATCTTAAAGCGAGGGATTGTAAATGACTTTTTGTGCCCATTTTTCTTCTAAGGCAACATTTGACCACAAACAATCCGATATATTTCAGAGGAACACTTTCCCAAGTAACAGAAATATTTTATTAATTCCCTTTGCCATGCACAAAACAGCCATGAAATTAAAGTTGGACAGCTAACTTCCTTTTAATGAAGTTTTCAAAAAGATGTGATTAATACTCACAAGTAAGCAGCCTTCCCTTCTTCCAGTTCTTTGCTTTTTCCACTTGAACCACCTTTTTTCCCACAGATTCTCCTTGTGATGCACATTAGCAATCCACATTGTCGTACAAAGAAGCAGGTAACATCAGTTACAACCAGGATCAACAAAAGGGCTGCCACTCCAAGGCCAATGACAGCACCAAGTCCAAGACCATTAAAAAGAGTGTCTTGAAGGAAAAAAAAGTAAAATTTATTAATAAAATTCAACCCAAACAACAGCACCTCATGAAGCTTTTAAGCTGTTAGCCAGGAAGCTAAAGGATATTTATAAAAGAACTGTTCAGGAATTAATAGAAAAAAACAGTCTTGAAGATTAAGGATGTGTACAACTTGATTAAAAAAATCACAAAAAAAATATTTCTATGCAATATTTTCCCACTGCCAAAATTCCAATTTGGTCACATAGCATAAATAATATTATTTATTAACAAAAAACATCACATCTTAACATTCCAAGACTGAAATCATCAGCATGCAGCCTAAGAAAAACATTTTAAATGTTCAACATAATAACTGATATAAGCTGCCATTTTTCACTTTTCAAATCAAATTAATTATCAGGGGTGCTAAGCAGAACTATGAAAGGGTTAAGAGAGTGCCAAAACAGTGTTTATTCTTGTAAAGGTCATTTTCTGAATTAAAATAGAATGCAAAAGTCTTAAAAGAAGTTAATTAAAGCTAATCTGCCAACAGCTGCAGTCTGAAATAAATTAATATGAGAAAAACTATGGATATTATTAAATGATTACAGGGTTAGGACCTCATTTTCCATAGTCTTGCACCTTGAAAATACATTCATACGGTTCAAAATAAACATATTCCCCCCATGATTTTGTTTGCTGTATTTTTATTATGAAAGACGATGCTTCGCTAATTTTACTTCATTATGAATCTCAGAAAAAATACTTTGACTCACTGACATTTCCATAACAGCCAGTAATGCTACAGACTGTTTTGAATAGAGTGATTCTCAGAACAACTACTGTGTTTGTGAACTCAGATGACCTTATATAGGAGAGGACTTGTATCTGATCAATAAACTGGGGGAAAAAAAGGCATCAGTAAAAGTTCATCCACCCATCTAATTCAAGAAGATCTCAGTCTTGCTTAGAAATTGGCTAGAGACAATTGCCGTGTGTGATGCTATGTTCTGAGCAAACTCCTCAGCGGAATGGAACTGTTCTTTGCGCATGCTGACTGCTCACTTAGTGCTACCATGCCTTGAGTGATGCAGGAGTTCGCAGTGCAGTGGTGCATTTCCATTTGTAGCTGTACCTATACCTGTTGCTAGAATAGGAGCAAGACATTTCCGACAGGAGATTACTTCAATAATATTGTAACAAACACCAAAACATAGCGTAATGTGATACAACTGTTTTAATGGGTCCCCTACTGTCACATTTCTCTTTTTATTCTTCCGCTTTCCTGATACACTGGGGACAGTTTTGAGATTATGACTATAACTTCAGCTTTCATCTTTCTGCTTAAATAACTTTTAAGAAAATGTCTATTTACCCTTTCAAATATCATTTGAAAATTACTTTCCTGAGGACTTCTAAATCAGTACATACTAACAGAAACATACACGCTGTTAGCCTACGTGACAGAAAGCTTAAATGGAAAAGAGAAACTTTTTTCACAAGAAGGGGAACATTTGACTTCTTAGCTAATTGCTTTAATTGTTTATTATATGAGTTGTATTACTATAGAACTGTTCCTCAGAATGCTATTATGCAGTAAGCCAGAATCCAATGTATCTATCTACATGGATGGACAGGCAGACAAACAGACAGACACTGCTTTAAGTTATGTTCATTCAGAAGGCTTAAAAAACCTTTATATAAATAAAAATGCTATTTATGGGTTTACGAGTTTAAACAGGGGAAGTTCAGGTTGGATATAAGGAAGTTCTTTGCTGTGAGGGTGGTGAGGCACTGCAACAGGTTGCCCAAGGAAGTGGTAAATCCTCCATCCCTTGCAGTGTTCTAGGCCAGGTTGGACAGTTAGTGTGAGGTGTCCTTGCCCATGGCAGTGGGGCTGGAACTAGATGATCTTAAAGTGCTTTCCAACCCAAGCCATTCTGTGATTCTAGAAATAATGGCACAGCAATGAAATTATGTATCAGTTATGAATTTGCCCTGTCAGAAATGTTGGAAGTTAACATCTCACATGAAATAATTTTCTTTCTTGTTTTTAAATTCAACATCCCCATTTAAATATTATAATTTCTGCTACATCTTCCAAAACTTGATTTACCCATGCATCCACCCCTCTATTTGATGACTCCTTATGTAAAGTTCATTTGCGTTTACCAGTCTGAATTGACAGGAATATTTAATTCAGTTTATTGAAAAGCTCATATGTTTCAACAGATATAATACCAGTAAATTATGGAGTCCAGTTCTAGAGACCTTACAGAGCCAAGCTTTCCTCTATATCCCTTTTTAACCACTAAACAGAATGCAGAAGAGAAAAAATAGGGTAGTGTGATCCATATTTTAAAGTGATTTGTTGATGTTTTTAGGGGTGTTTGTTTTTTTTTTTCTTTTTTATAATTTAGTGTTAACATACATTTTTCACTTCCAGTATCACTGGAACGTTGTGATGTGGCAAGCTTCACACCCCAAATGATTTAGTGACAGAAATGCCTACACAATATTTTCACTGGCAAGTGAAGGAAATGTTTATAGTAACAATGTTGCTCCTTTCTGCAATGATATACATATTTGCAATAGTTGTGACAAAGACTTTGTTTTGGAGTTTGATCCTGGCATTGGTGAGATATCTGAGACCTAATTATTTGACTACTGCATATCTTTCTATCTCTTTATGACTGATGATTTCCTTTTCATCAGCATTCTTCATCCTTACTACTGCCCTGCATGTCCCAAGTCCTATTTTTCCTCCTTGCAACCCATTTGTTCAGATAGATTTCTCTTTCACAATGTTTTAAAGTATGATTTCTTATGATTGCCAATACCTTTCCAACATTTCTATCCTTTATCTCCCACACCCCAAAGAGTGACAGGAACATGGCTGTACTCTGCAGTGAGAGGTATTGCTGTCATTAGCCTTCTCACCTGTCTTAGGCTCTTTATGTACTTTCTTCTTCTGAAGACAAGCAGCAATTGGACTGGTTTGTGTTTTAAAAGTATATGTATTATGGTTTATTTTTAATACTAACAAAAACATATACAAATATTTTTTAAAAAGTTAGTCTTTGGCTTCTGTTCTTAAACTGCTGGAACTTTGAAGCAATTATCTGCTCCTACAGAAGTTGGTTGTAAAACTAATGGCAATACATACTGAGGCCAATTTAGGCCTGCCCTGACTGCTTTCAAAAATTGTATCCTAATAAATCTATGACATCAGAACTAAGAAATTTTGTCTTAATATCTTATGACATCAACAGAAGTACTAATTCTGTGACTGGATGAAAATGTCATACTACCAACAGCATTTCAAACAACTTTGCAAAACACCTTTGTTATCAGGAACTTCTGCCTTAAATTGAAGTCAAATTTACTGTGACAATTTTTTAATGTTATAAAAAAACCCCAAACATTATAAGCAGCAATGATTTTAAATGTTTGCTGTTTTCGTTAGTTTGGGTTTTTTACAGCGTTCCAATATGTACTAAAGGGACTCAAAATACTAGTTCTACTTTGTGCTCTACGACAATAAAGTATTTATGTACCTTTTTTCCCTAGCTGAAAATACACTTATCTTAAATCATTAAAAATCAATGTTAAAGTGAAAGAATCAGTTATTAATAATTTTGTGAAAAGGTTTATTGTACACCTTAGTAATCTAATAATAGCGGAGTCTTTTAAAACACTGCTTGAAGAAACAAAATATGTGTCAGATCCATAGTTATGAATGAACTTTAATTACAGTATTTCAAAAATATGACCCACTTAAAATGCCATGCTTTGTGTTATATAAATGTGGTATAAATAATATAATACACCTTCCCATGATAATGAAGGAAACTGCCAACTTTAAAAAGTCACTTCATTCTTCCACTTCTTCAGATAAGTGTTTATCAATGAATACTTATGGAAATATACAAAACTTTCAGAAATGTAATAAAAAGAATTGAAGCAAGTTTCTATAAATATCATGGAAAGTACCAGCAATTTTCAAGTTCTCCTTTACTGACTAGGTTGTATTTCTATTACAAGAACTGAGCATTTTTGCTCAAATCATTATTTGAATAGGAAAGAGCAATGAAGAACTTGGCAAGTAAACCAGAATTTCCCAGTGAAGAGAACTAACTGGTCCTTCAAATGTAAATTCAGAGTTAATTTCTTTAAGGAATCTATATTAGATACTCTAAAGGGATGTAGGTGTAGAGAGAAACATGCCATCTACATATGTACACAGAGTGTACAGGTACACTTTGTACCTGGAAAACTAAAGCTATTGCTTCTGCAGAAAGAGACAGAAACTTAATATACAACATTCATATAACTGGCCTGATGTTACATGAATGTAACACATGAATTTCTCTGAGAGAATATTTCTGTAGTATTACAGTGCATATATTCAACTGCTGATCTAACAAAATAGTAACTGCAGACTTTGAAAGTACTCTGCTTGAGCAGTGGGTTTGGACAAGATGACCTCCAGGGGTCCTTTCCAACCTCATTCAGTGATTCTAAGTTTTGCTGAAAAAAAACCCCAAGCTAGCACTGCTTGGTGCCTTTCTTCCTTTCCCCTCCTCCTCTGAAGGCATGCATTAAAGGAAAGGTGAAAGACAGATGATTCTACATCGCCCTTAACCTTTAACAGTCATTTACATTCATAAGGAAAAAAAAAAAAAAAAAGGCAACGCTAAAACCACTTTCTTATGTTCATACAGTAGGACCTGGCATCTACACTGGAATTTGTGAGAATGAATATGCAAAGATATTATGAATAAGTTTGTTCTTTCTTTCAGGACAGTCTAGAGCTAAAGTAGGAACTACTCTCCAGCTAAAGTAGTTGAAAGTTACAAGCTAGAGAATGAATTTTAAAATATTGGACTGGTTACTGACAGAAAAAAAGTGTACTCTTGTTTACCATCTTCTTGCACTACTCTGTTGTATTAAGTCTTATAAAGGTTGTCCAACCATGATGGTTATTTCTGCTCTATGGGCATTGTCTTTGATTTTGTATCTGATCTGGAACTTAGAATGAAAGGCTTACAAGATGTATATACTTACTCAAACCTCTAAAAAGATAGAAAACATAGATCTTCAAAATTAGCATCTACTGATGAGCATCCAAACAATCATAATGTACTAAGAAGTTAAAAAGCTCTACAAGGTTTTTCTACCAGTTACTATTGTAATGGTGGGAAGCCAAGACCACTGCTAGAACAAACACTGCCAAGCTGCAGATCTGGAGAAGGAATAAAAAAGGGGATACACATCTGAAAAACAAGCATATAACGATAAAAACAATGGGAAACCTGAAAAGATTTACCAGATATGTTACAAAATTCCAGACCAGTAGCATGCATCTATAATACAAGTTCACCGCAGATATAAAAACATACACAAATATTACGAGGTGGGTGTTGGAGGCAGAGTATCTCAAATACTAAAAGTACAGTTCTTCATTTTAATCACTGCAATTACTCATTTGTTTCCAGATGCTTTGAAATGATTCCTTTATTTATTTTCTTTGGGGATATAAGTACATTCAACTTTGTGCAAAATAAGTGGAATTAATTTCTTGATAACAGCTAAAAAAAGTCATTCCTCTTTTATAAGTAATTGTCTGGTATTTCATTGACTTTTAATGCTTTACATTTTCTTGTATTGAAAATGGACATACCTAAAGTGTGGTGGGTCTTACACAACTTTGCTCACTGCCTCTGAAAGCATCTTCCTCCTTAATTTTCCAACATGAAATGTTTAAGAGGGGTTTAAATGGAGCTGTTGACCTCTCCAGCTCCTTCGCTGCAGCTTATCAGGACTTTATGACACCTACCAAATCTAACAAGTGACAGGCACCAAGATTAAACCCTATCTCAGGTAGCATGTGAAAGCAGCATGTACCTAGGGTTTTTTTTTAGTCAGAAGAGTGTATGAGAAGAGGAAGCATTTCCTAGCTTTGTACAAGACCTTTCCATTACTAAGCACTCGTGTTCCTTACTGAGAAAAAAATGATGGCAGGCAAAAAGGAGAAAACAACCAATGATCCCCCCCTGCTACCCAAATTTGCTCCAATACTTTGGCTGCCACAGCCAAACCTGTGTGAGATGCGTTTAGCAATTTAAACCCATAAAACTTGGCTCTTGAGCAAGGTAAGTGCCCAGCAGCTACATGTCTACCTTCAAATGAAACAGAAAATCAATACAATTGCAGCATCAACTTTTAATAAATTACGATGATTTTATGCAATATTTGCTGGTGGAACATATGATGCAAGAGACCATGACAGTAAATACTGTTCTTTTCTATCCCATTCCTTAATACAAAAAGATGCTAACAAGCTTATAATTGACATTAATTTTAATGCTTTTTCTTCCTCAGTGATTTTCCCTATCACATTCTGCTGAACAGACACTGCTGAAGGGCAGTGTACAAACACGAGGATATGTGCTCTGTACTGCAAAACTGAGTAATATGTTCTGACAGATATGCTTGACACACAGCTTTGAAAAAAAGGGGGTAGTGTTATTGATCCTGATGTAACTAACTAAATATAAGATTTCCTCTAACTTTCTTCTACCTATAAATGACAGGTCTTCATTGTCTACCATCCCCAGTGAAATCTGAGCCTGATTGCAGAGCAGTTTCAATGGCTTCACTGGCAGCAAGAGGAGACAAAGAAGAGGCTGTATGCTATAGAAAACAATGCACAGGGAGGATGGGCATTCACAGTCGGGAGAGTCTGTGGCGCCACCAGGACTATCAATTATAGAGATGTTGTGAGCTACCGAAATGAGCATGCCTATCAGAAATGCTACGCTTTTTGATACGTGAATGAGGGAGCTATCTATTATGGCAGAGATCCTCTTGCCAACAAGTTTTCTGAAATTATATTTTTCCCTCTAAATTTTTAAGGAATATTCCTTTTAGTAGGACTCTGAGTACTGAGAAAGTAGGACTTCAGTTCTCATTTGCGCTAATGGCCTTTTACAGTATTTTTCACATGAAGGCGTCTTAAACAAGGCACATATGAAACAGCTGGATAAAATAAATGTAAATAGCACCTTGAGTGTTCTTGTCAACAATGACTTGTCTATGTCCACTGAAGTATGAGAAGGGAATGGAATGTATGCTGTATTAGCTAGAAAAAGTATGCTGAAAATACTCTTTGGAGGTGTGGTTTACTATTTTTTTAAGCAAAATTTTCAAAAATTATTCCTGGCATCATCTAACTATCCCTAAGCAGCCTTCAGAAGCAATTCTAATGTGCCTAAAGAATTATCAGCTAGCTACTGCCTCTTCTTTCATGCATTTACTCAGCCACTGCGCTAAAGAGTAATTTTTTACCATTACCTACTTCTATGGGAAGCCCCAAAGAAAAGCGAGCAGAAAGATCCAAGCACTCCTGCACATTGAGGGGGAGAGGTTGCAGAACAATGGCAGCTTTGTGGAGTTTGTGGCTCTGCACACAGGTTTTAGAAAGCCTTGGGGAAATGAGAATGTTTCTGTGTCCCAGTTTTCTCCATTCAAATTGACAGTAGATTTACTGAACATGTCTCTTGGAGGAATTTCTAAGAATCTGTGCAGATTAATTAAGATTGACATGGGGATTGAAAACATACACTTATGTGTGTTTTCAGTACAGCTGTAACATAAAAGGGTAAATTATTTTAACTGTGTTATTTAGAAGAATTCAAAGACACGCTGTGCACATTCCACAGAGACCTGAGAATTTTTTGCATCTTTACACTGGATGACAGCTGTAACCAGTGTACTGTAGTCAGGAGACTTGAAAAAAAGATCTATGTTGGGACTGTATTTGAATTGATAAAATATTTCAGATTTGACAGAACTTTCTTACAGCTCTTTAAGACATATATAAATGCAAACACAAGAGTGTTGATAAGTATTACTCGGGATACTACATTTAAAATAAATAATTATTTTATAGCATTAGCTACAAAAAGAGAAGTTATAATGTAATGAGTGCTGCCAGTATACGGTACATGTTTTTTACTTGAAATAGTTGCACTGGTGCAATTGCAAGTCTCAGGAGAGTTGTACTTGCTGTAAAGTGTCTTGTACCACTACAGTTCTCCCCAGTATTAAAACATCTGCCTTTTGGGATACAACTGTTTCAAGCAGTAAGGTTAAATCTGTATGGATCTAGTGCTCAGGCTGCATATTTATACAGACATTTCACTACTTGCCCCGTTAGAGGAGAAGCATGGCAGCCACCTAATATGAACAAAACTAAGAACTGAGGAATTAATAATTAATTAATGATTTTGTGTTGGTTTTTTTGTGGGATTTTTTTTATATCCATTATTGGAGAAAACAATTGGGAGTTTCACTATTGAAACAAAAATATTGACAGAATGTCAGAAAATCTCTTCAGTTACAAAATACTTACTGTAGATAATACCAGAAAAACATAATTCATCAGGAATAAAGAAAATACAGATAGAAATGCTTTAAGTCAGTTTTCTTTATTACAAAAATGAAGACAGAAATTGCATAAACTAAGATGAACTTTGAACAACGGATGGAAGACTCACAAATTTTAATACATTTCTTGACACTGTGTTTGGAAAGACACTGAGGGACATTACATTTACACTATGTACACATTCTTCAGGAAGAAAGCAGAGATATGACAGCAAGTACTGCACGCATGTAAGAAATCAGTGGAGCAAAATGGGAGTGAAACGTAACAAGATAAAGAAAGAATGGCATTGATTGACAAATTAAAATAAACTACTTTAAAGCCAGATTTTTTTTTTTCTTGCATTTCATACTGCTTTTGAAAACAGAAGCTTACAGAAACTGCAGTGCTTGCAATATTTTTCACACTAGTAGTTCTTCAGTACACTGCATATATTTTTAAATGTATTTTGTTGGAAACATACACTCAGTAAGGTTTACTTTGCTAGTAACTACAGCTCACTTATCATGTATTATAATTAAAATGATACAAAATTAAAATATTCACTAGAAAATGCCTCTACAAATATGCTAAATGTAAAATAAATATACAGAATTTTAATGAGGATATCATACAACCTAATGGGACTGTTGTGGCAAAAATTACTACTTTTTCTCAGAACATATAAAAATGGATATCCCTACCTCAGCTGCTAGTTGATCTAAGCTTTACAAGATGTTAGTTGATCTCATTCTGGTAAAACATCTAAACTTAACATAGCTCTCAAGCATTCAGCTTCCCGACAGCTGCTGCTTCTAAACAGGCAAAGTTGCTAGATCCACTACAACAATTAGCTTTACTAGGGTACTGTCATTGGCATTACAAGGAATAGGATTTTCCCTGTGATTTTTCCATCACCCATACATTAAGCCTGACAAATGCGTACCAAAGGGAAACTGAAGATTCCTTAGATGCCTGGAGAAATCAGATAGATGTAGTACAACGCAATAAACTCAAATGAGCTCCAGATGTAGCAAAGATTTCAGCGATGTCTTTACAGACCTCTGAAGCAATATTTGTCTTTATATTGTTCAAAATATTCCTAAAAGAGGTTTTTCTTTTTTAATTTTTTTTCTCCTAAAAATCATGAAATAATAAGCAATTAGAAGGCATCAACATACTGGACAATGACAAGAAGACTGAAGATGATTAGCACAATCAAAAATTGTTTAAAGATCACCATTATGTCTTATAAAAAATATTGTTTTGTTAGGCTTAATTATTTAACACACATTTGTATACACAAGTGGAGCTATTAAATTTGGTGAATAGGATTTGCAGGCCAGAAAGATAATACATGGTAAGGCCCAGAAACTTCACTAAGTGTCAGTCATGTGGTGGTACTTATGTAATTAAAACACTATATCTGTTTATCTTTTAAATATGTATTTTTCATATGAACATCATATCTTTAATGTCAGTCCTTGGCCTTATACTTCCATTACAAAATTAAGTGGAATGCTATTCTGTTCTTTGGTATGAGTATGTTTTGTACACCACATAAAAGCATGCAGATCTGTTTTATTTCTGGGCACTATTCTTCCTATTTATCGAGACAGTAATTTATATTCTAATACTCTTACTTTAAGAAATGATCACATTTTAATTGTGTTACGTAAATAATTTGATTCATGAATAATCTGTAGTTAGGAAGCTGTTGAAACTCCAGAAACAAGAAAAACAAGTAAAATCTGATTAGGACAGAAGCAAGCCTTAGACTCAAAACACTGTAAATCAAAAGATTTAAAAAATACTGTTCCTCGGAGATACACTGCTATATCACAGACTGATCATTACCCTTTTTAAGCTTCTGTGACACCAATTTGGATTTTAGGCATAAGTTCAGCACAGAATAATTTAGGACTTCAGTCTAAAAGATAGTTGAATATTAGCATTTCAAAATTGTCACAATTTTGAAAAACTGGTAACATTTTACACTGTCAATCATAAGATCTAAAATCCCTTTTACAATTCCTACATTTAAATGAACAAATTTACTTATCTAATATTTAAGTACTAATGACAGCAGAATACTGAATTCAATTTGTGAAGACATTCATCATTTTAATACAGTTTAAACTACAATTTTAACACTGTTCAGCCTATACCTACCAATTATAATTCAATTTGCAAATGTCTCTTTTCACTTTTTCCTCATTCTGGTCCATAGAGAGACAAGATACTAAAATTTTCTGTATCTTCCTACAGATTGTAAAAGATACTGTAAAATAATTCTGCTTTCATTGTTTTTAAAGGCAGAATTATGAAAAAATCACAAACAGAAATACGAACAAAGCCATATTAGTTATTAATCTCAGGAGATACATGACAACCCAAAGACATTATTCTTTTTCTCTTTTTCTTTCTCTTACAGAGTGTTTTGGACATTGCCCAGAACTGCCTGGCTCTGCTGTCACAGAATTCCTATAATATTGGTTTAAGTCATCCTCTTTGGACTTTGATGGGAAGAGCAGGGACAAAAGAAAAGGACCATATTCAAAGTACCCGATAACCTCAAAATTTGTAACACAGAAGAATATAAACTGCAGCACACCTAAAATGTCTCATTTAACAGGGGAAACTTGTAGTTTCCAGCAGAAGCTACTATCAGTTGGAAAAACTGGTAAGTGATCCAAATTTGTCTCTATCCCACTGGCACTGTGACACTGAGGATAAAGGCCAACTGTCATTTATAATGCATATTTAGCTTCTAAGCTTTCTCAAGGCTTTTCATTAGTTCTCTCACAACACATTTGGAGAGCTCACAGTTGACCACCCTCTGTGTCCTAATTCCTATCTTGTCTTCTTCTATGCTTATCTGCAATGTTAGAAGGATTGCAAAGATAATAAACTTCTAACTGCTAAAGAGTACTTCAAACATCTAATCAGAGTAGGAAAATGATTTAGAAATTGTTACTTTTCTGCTTTTATACATACCTCTAGTGTGTGTGTATATGTATATATATAGAGTATATATACCTCTCCTGCTTTGCTTTATTAAAAAATTAGAACTTTTTTAACAGTATATCACAGGTAAAATATGTAAGAAAATGTTTAGTAGAGCTGCTTTAAGTTTTAAAATTCTAGGAAATTAGAAAAATGCTGCAAAATAATGATACACCAGAATCAGACTGTTTGTGCAACCTTGATGAACCCTGTTTTATGTTTCATTCTGAGACCACCTAGGTTTTACTCAAAATCTTTTAATCCAGTGGCAGGTGCTCACTAGTTAGTAGACTGTATCTGCAATTTGTTTTGTTTATTCAGAACAGTAGCCTATCACTGTTGTGTCCACAAAAGAAAATTGCTTCCTTATATGCATCCACTCCCTATTTTACAATGGTACTGGAATGCAGAAGGGATGTGACTGCAGACAACCGCCTCTCGAAAGAATTTGCTGCTTCCCTAGTCCAACAAGGGGCCCTGGTGTTTGTGCATCACTGTGCTCCTGCAAATTGAGAAAGAGCTCCTGGCAGCAGAGAGTGGTGCGCTTGTGCTGAAGCACATTCTGTGGAGACCAAACTATTCACTGTTGATCAGTTGTGAACTGAGATTTTCAGAGGCTTCAAATGAGGCCAGACTTAGGCAGGGTTCTTTTTTAGGTTTTTGGGTTGTTTTTTTTGGTTTTTTGCGTTTGGTTTTTTTTTTTTTTTCCCTTGGGAAAACAAGCAGTATCTACTTACTAAAGATGTATACATATATACATAAGCAAAATGTCAGTCCTCTGATTGTAAGTAAAGATGTACTTGCAGGTTTTTTGTTACCACAGTAAAATAATAACAATAGTGACAACAACAAACATTTTCACCATCTGGATTTTAGAAATGGTTAGAAAAAACTGAAGCCTCTTGCAAAAATTTCTGTCTAAGCTGATTCTTCCCCCAGAAAAATTCAGCATAAGCTATAACACTTGTCTAAATTGAAAATGTGTTCTCAAACCGGAAAGTGTTTAATAGCTGTTATGTGCAGCTAGCAATTCCAAATCCTCTGTTTTAAAGAGTATCATTAAAGAAGATAGCTTAATGTTAGGATCCTTATCCTACATTAATTATTGTCTGTAGGTTCAATGAGCACATAAGCATTAAACAAATAGGTTTTGTTGTAAGAATAACACATTAAACTAAATAAAAGTCAATGCATATATTGACAGTGTTGGTACATGGAAAAATAAGTTTTCACATGACTGACTCTGATTATGTGAAATTGAAATTTTGACTCTTAAAAAAATTGGAATAGAAATTCTATTTCTTCACCATACTATGGCCAGGCATATGTGACTTTCATTAATTTCAAGTTAATGGCACAGCATTAGCTTAAAGTGATAAAACATTGTGGCAAGGTCTGCAGATGAAATAGCAGCCCCACTTAACACAGCAAGGGATTTCCTACAGAACACAATGAAGCCAAGATTTTTAGAATGGCATTTGTTTGAATTTCAGGTGCTTCATTATACTACATACATAAAGATTTTATAAAAGTACTCCTGTCAATAAATTAAGTCTTCAGATTTACACAAATGCATTCTGAAGACATCTTACTTGTGGTATAGGCCAGTTTTATAAAATTATTGTTACTTGTTTTAGATGGTTAGTGGTTTTATTAATGATGCTCTAGAGTAAAAATTTCCAATAATAAACTGAAACTTGCAAAATTGACCATAATCACTATTTCTAAGAAATAAGAATATAATTTACATGCGCAAAGATACATAAAGACTTAAATTTGACCAACTAATTTCAAAGTTATAAGATAACAGTATTAAGTCCAAGAAGAAATTAATGACAAGGGGAAAAAAAGATAAGTGCAGTTAATTTACTATTTTTGTTATGTTTAGTAACAATTTTAAGGGAAGTATTTTACAATAAATGTTTAATTCTGCCTTAGCTCTAAAGCACATTACTTTCTTGGGTTATTCTGTATGGACCAGATGAATCAACCTTAAACTTAGTCAACTGCATGAAATCAAACATATGCTGTACAACGTCTTTGTCAACTCTTGCAAAATGAACTTTTCTCTGAGGTTTTATGTACATTGTCCCAGTTGTAGAGATTTCAAGCCATTCTTTTAATGTCTAAAACAGGGAAAAATATATTTCTCGTTCCACTAAAGGTCAAAATTGAGTTGAAGCTTCAAGTCCAACAAATGCCATGAAATGGAATGTGGTACCACTACAGTCACAAGAAGTGCATTTGGTGGGCATTGACCTATTTTATATGCGAAGGCATGGCTGGAGAAAGACACAGAAAAAGTATGTGAAACTAAATACTATGAACTAAAGCAAATTAATAGATTATAAATTAGGAAAGAAACGTTTGTTAAAATTCCCCAGCAACTATAAAATATGTCTATATTAAGCATAGTGTTAAGTGCATCATGGAATGAGCTAATATAAATACAACTCAGTGAAAACAATTAATACAGAATAAAAATGCTCTTACGAAAGACCAGTTGGTGGTGTATCTGGAAAAACACACAACTCACAACAGTAAGGTCACTGCACAGATTTCTTATAATCAGAATGTAGCTAAGAAGTATAATAAAATCGCATGGATCAAATTCAGTAAATCAGATGGTCCAAGATGGTCCAGACAGAACACCCAGGTATTATATGGTGAGTTTATCACAGAACTTAAAAAGTTTTTCAAAAAGCCAGATAAAGAAATTTCCATGCAGAGATTGAAATAATTACACCATTTACGATCTTAACTAGGAATGAAAACTCTAGAAGAGCTATAGAAAAGTATAATTTTGTACACAGGTCTCTGTTTATTTTCCCATAAAGATAAAATCAAGAGAGAAAGGAAGAAAACATACTGCTTGTCTTATCAACAGCATCAAAACATGCCCCAGAAACATATGGCTACAATGAAAGAGAAACCAGCAGCATTCAGCTGCAGGGACTGGCCTCCATTTTCACGTGTAGTAGCTCCACAGCATCTATCTGTGTAGATAAGAATTGTTACAGAAAATCAAGAGTGTGAAAAAGAAGTAAATTTGAGATAGAAGTTAAAAAGTTGACACAAACATGAAAAATAAAGCATTAAAAGGAAAAAAGTTACAATGGGAAAGAAAAAAGAGAAAAGTAATGAATTTAATATTTACATTGTGGCAAAGACAATCACTTGAAAGACTTTATTCTAATAAAAACATCAAATGATTAAATTTTGCATGAACTGGTAATCATTGAAGTGCTCTGGACAAATCTGGATAACAAAGTACTCAAACTATGTACCTTAATAGTGGCAACACGTGGTTCTCCACGGCAATCGAAGTAGTAAACTATTTGGTTTAACTTGAAAACAATTTATTTAAGCACTTAATCTGAGTGCTTAGAGAGCACTCAGATTTAAGCATGAGACCAAATCTCGTTTCACCTTGAGATTCAAAACTAGCCAGCCAACTAGCCAACCTCAGTACAATCCTTCATGCATTTTTTATGCTGGAAGTACCTGTAACTCTGGAAACTACAATGCAACATCTATCAGAAAAGGTGACAATTTGAAGCAACAACAAACACCAGCCCATTGATTGAAAGAAGAAACTGTAAAAAAAGTCAGCAATTACACAAAACGAAGGTTCCAATCACGCATGGAGATAGAGAAGAGAGAAATTTTTTTAGCTATTTCTTCTTCCTCAAAAGTTTAATTTGTTCCTGAAATATCATAGGAGTCCAGAATGGACCACTGTCAAAATTGACATCATAGAATCATAGAATAGTTAGGGTTGGAAAGGATCTTAAGATCATCTAGTTCCAACCCCCATGCTATGGGCAGGG
This sequence comes from Psilopsiagon aurifrons, assembly GCA_025447955.1. Classification (NCBI taxonomy): domain Eukaryota; kingdom Metazoa; phylum Chordata; class Aves; order Psittaciformes; family Psittacidae; genus Psilopsiagon; species Psilopsiagon aurifrons. The sequence continues at coordinate 40,723 of JAOEHY010010288.1, forward strand.
ACACCTCACACTAAACCATGCCACCCAGGGCTCTGTCTAACCCAGCCTTGAACACCACCAGGGATGAAGCATTCACAACTCCCCTGGGCAACCCATTCCAGTGCCTCACCACCCTCACAGTAACAACTTCCTCCTTATATCCAATCTAAACAACCCCTGTTTAAGTTTGAATCCATTGCCCTTTGTCCTCTCACTACAGTCCCTAATGAAGAGTCCCTCCCCAGCATCCCTATAGGCCCCCTTCAGATACTGGAA
>JAOEHY010010289.1:8351-30245 GCA_025447955.1 Psilopsiagon aurifrons
GAGCAGCCTTTCTTTGCAGTTTTGGGGTTTTTTTTTTTTTTTTATTTTTTTTTTTTTGGGGGGGGAGGGGGTTGGTTGATTGCTTTTTAGGGTTTTTTTCTGTGGGTTTTGGGGGGGAGCAGTTCTTTTGGGAAAATTTGTTTGGGTTTTGGGGGGTTTTTGGTTGGGTGGATTTTGGTTGGTTGATTTTGGGTTTTTTCTTTTCATAGCAGGTTCAAGCCAACTGCTGCACATGCAGAAGAGAAGCTTAAAATGAAAAGGAGTGTTGGAGATTCAAGATTAGCATATTAGAGCATTGGAAGTTATAGAAGAAGGAGAGAATTTGAAGTTCAGACACAAAAGCCCAAGAGTAACAGAAGAAAAAAGTGACACAAAGGGGGAACATAAAGGTGGTGAATTCTCAGTTAAAGAGTGCTGCTATACCTCAAAACAAATGCGACGAATGGTAAATCTCAACATGCTGAAAATATGATGGATTAATTTGGTGCAATCTTCAGATACTGACATTTACCAACATTGTATGCTACATGAAAGCACGGAATTCATAATCAGGGTTAGAAAAAGGAGTATTTTTGAAAGCAAATGGAAAATCTTTTGGACATCCATTAGGTTTGGTAATATAATACTAACAAGAACACTGCACTGAGCTGTTATCTGGTTCACTGTCTGATTCACCCTCCAGACTACCGCTGAAATCAATAGCTCTCACATCGATTTTTCCAGCATGCTGTATTCCAGTAAAAAGAACAATGATGAGTCAGCTATTTGCTCCATCTGTAGAGACTCTGGTGCATTTTTGTTTAGGAAAATAAAAGCAGGAGCATTTTATTTACTGCTATGCATTTGTATGCACCAATATATAGCAGGAAGAACCTGCCTGTTGCACCATAACATGACACTGGCTCTGCAGACACACAGGTTTGCTACAGCAGCTACAGACCTGCCTTGAGTTAGAGCATACCATTGTAAGGATGGGATGAAAATATTTTGGGGCAATCTTAGATAATAACATTATCTTTCAGTTTAGGTGACTGCTGTGGCAAAGGGGAAAAATATGCTCACATTTAACTAAGAAGCTGATCTGCATGCATTTACCATGACGTGTAAATCTTGGCAGTACTGCATTGTCATTTATTTCATATATTTTCATGTATTTGCTTATTCCTTGTAACATTACTATAGCCCCAGTACTGTAAGCAGCCATCATTACTATCTGATGTTGTTTCTGCTCCTTTTAACTGTGTTAATTTCCTATTTTGTTTGTAATCATAATATGCAGGTCCATTTGCTCTTACAGTCTCTCCCTTGCTTAGCCACTAATTCATGAAACCAATAACCTTTTTCTCTTACAGTTTTGTAACTATTTCATAGAACTTGCAAGAAGTACAACAAAAATTTTTTCAGTTAAAGGAAGAAATAATAACCTCAAGAGCTATTTGGAGCTCACTCTCTCCATGGTTTCTCTTGACCACCTGTCTGCTGCAGGCGTAGAGCAAAGCAAGTGTCATGGTCCCTCATCTCTCTCACAGCTCTCCCCACACAGCTGCTGTCTCGGCTTCTAGGCTCTGCACCCGCCTGTGAGCTTGGCTTATTTCTGGGAACTTTGAGTTAACAGCAGCTAAAACCAAATAAAATGGCAGAGTAATTAGCAAATGAAAATGTTTGACCCTTTTTTCTACTATGAGCTCTGTTTCATGGAGTTTTATTATTTCTGTCTTTGAATGTAAGTTACTGGATTACAGTGTATCTCACCTTCCATTAACAACAGCCCCGGAGAATATGGGGCAGCCAAAGCGGGCATAAAAATGAGAGATTCAGCATCCAGGATCTCATTCTTTAACTGCATGTTGAATACCATATTGCAATTACTCTGAGGGATAAACAGCCCACAAGAAATAAACATATGCAAAGCTGTGGGAATAGTGTGTGATTATGAAGCCTGTTATTCTGAAGATACTGCTGGATGTCAGTATCCTCAGCTGCTATAAAACTGCAATAATTTAAATCTTCACAGAAGCCCTATTTCTCAGCACTGTTTTCATGGCATTGTGTATTTCACATTGTTGCATACTTGCCTCCTAATTTCTTAGTGTAAACAAAATAAAATTCATGCTTTCATAACAGTGAAGAGGAAGAAATAATCAATTTTCTACTTCAAGTAATTTTTAAATAAAAAGGATAGTGTTTATGACAGTTACGGTACAGGAAATCTGGAGTGATCCAGCCTGTTTACAGGAAAGGTTATCAACTCCCAGGTGTTCACCTCTGTATCTTGGAATACTGTGTAGTTTAGGGCGTTAAAGTATTGAGGAGAGGCATTTTGTGCTCTGCTTTGTTCTGCTTGCAAGATATTTCATCCTAGTTGTGTTCTATCTTGAATTACATACTTCCCTATCCTTCCCTGGGAATTAAGTTGATGTAGAAGCAAGCTATATCAGTTGCTTCTCCAGGTTTCAGCAGGGTGTTAAAATAACAGTGAGTAGGCTGCAGTTTATAGAGGAGATACAAGGACCTTCTTTACACTTCATTTGCACAATATTTACTTTAGGCTTATGCAGCAAAATAATACAGCAGTGAAATCAATAGGCGTTGTTGCTACCCATGCAAAGCTTCTTCCTTCCACAAATTATTACAATTGCTTGTAATAAGATTATTTCTAATATCCAGTACTCAAACTCTAGCCCATTTAACAAGCAGTAAATCTGGTGCAACACCTGAATGATGTTTTAATTGTTGCTAAGAAGAATTGTTGCTGGAGAAATGAAGCTACAGAATGAGATACATAGAACTGGCTGATGCAATAAATTACCTAATGATAGTGGCAGTATTTGACAGTACAAATCAGATACTCTGCCTTTTTTGCCAGGTAATAAATTCTGTTAAGCAGAAGGAATGGAAATTGAGAATATTCATTATCTTTCAAGAGACACCTGGCATGATAGCCTTTAGTCTGGAGTCTGAAAGAGTCCTGCACTGAGAAGTGTCAGTTGGAAGAGCTGCTTCACTTCAAGCACCGTCAAGTCAAACTCTGTTCAGAATCATTTGAGCCTTGCTAAAATTAGCTGTTCTGATCCTGCTAATATTCCTGCTGCTTTTGCATTCACTCCTGAAAAGCATGTAAGCCCTTTACACATTTATTGGGATTTCGCATTTCTTCTTATTTTCACAAGAAAGGATGGCTTCACACTTCCTATGATCAGATACTCGGGCCACAGTATTGGCTATTCTCCTTTTCACAGCTGCCTGGAAAGGAAAGCTGAATATATGGGAGTGGTTTAAATAAGAAACAGAGAGCTGTATGGGGCCAGCATTGGTAAAACTTGTGTATTCAAAGAGATCTCTTCAAAGTTTGGCATTGAATTATTGGTTACATTAAATTAATAAAAGTATCGAGACTTTGCAAAATAAATATATTAATAAATAATAAATAAATAAATAAACTGCCACTGCTCCAAGATTCTGTGGTGAGGGTAAATGGATGGTCAGTATCAGGCAGATGGTCAACAGCAGATAACCACTTCAAAACATCAAAACAGTGATGGCTAAGCATGAACCTCTCACAGCTTCACTGCTTCCTTTGTGAGAGAACACGCAAAGCCACAGCTCAAGAGGCAGAGACAGTACCTGCACAGTACCTTTGAGGGCAGGCGGGGTGAAGACACTCTGCTTCCTTTGCTTGGGAGAGGCACTCTGGGACTGGAGAAGAACAAAACACAGAGAAAGGCAGTAAGAGATGGATATGGGGAGAGTTTTATGTTCATGGCAGCTCTGGGTCTTTCAGAGGGTACGTGAACCAGTCTGAGAAATTACTAAGAAAATTATGTTGTATAAATTGATGCCAGGTCCCAGGCTTTCATGACTTCCATTAGATAGGCAAAATATGTCTTTAATGGTCAAATTTATGGCTCCAGGCAAATCAGATCCAATAGTACTTGAAATTACCTTTTACCCTTAAAAAATATGATTAAACATAAAATTAAGATAGCCTGTGCTTTTAACAGGCAAATAAATATTTACATATGTTAACATATTTTCAAGATATACATTAACAAATATTCCAATTAAATATGGTGTAATGGATGATTATATGTATAGGTAAGGTAGTATTGAAATTATTAATATGTAAATTTTTTCATAAATAAATGGATGATCTCTCCCCTGTACTTTTCCAATGTTTTATATTACTCTTAAAATAATAATTTCAGCAACCTATCACTCAGTGCCTAACTGGACCTGATTGAAGTGGCATACTTAGACATAGTTAAACTTTTTATGGCCTCAAAATCACATCTGTGCAAGAAAGATAAATTATTCCAAAATAACGGTAGTAAAATTACACACATGGTAATAGTATAATCATATCAATATATAGTTAGCAAAAATTAACTGGAATACATTCCAGTGCTAAGGCAGAGCAACTTTTGCAAAATGAAAGCAGTTAAATTGGTTCTAATATTATACCAATTTAACTGCTTTTCCTAAGACAAAGGTTAAAAAGAGGCTGTGTGTGAGCAAGTTTTATTTTTTGTCATATAATCAATTTCTACTTGTACTTGGTCATAACAATGTTCCTTTTTCCCAAATATTTGCTAAAAATGCCTTTTTCCCTGGGTACTTTGGCCGGAATATAGTCTGAGGATTTAAATCAGATCTATTTCTTCAAGGAACATTTGAGACAGCTCTTAAATAAAACACTTTCGCAGAAGTGGCCAATACTGTTAACTTACCTTATCACAATGGATGGAATCATGAGATTTATAAATAAAACATTGTCTTCTTTTGAAAGAGAAAACTATTTATAAACACTGCAGGATGGGTTGTTGATCCTAGACCCAGTAAATCTTTATCAGTCTGTATTGGAGTCCAAATTTGAACCAATCGATATCTCCTACTGCTATTTAGAGGTCTGCCTGCTTCTCTGAGCCACAGGTGAAGAAAGAGATCGGGTAATTGCAGGAAGTATGTAAGGGGAGGTTAGAAAATGAGATCAGAGGAGCTGTCTTTTAACTCATCTGCAAGCAACATCAATGCGCTTCTTGCTGCAGGCTTGGCAAATGATGGAAAGAGAGGACTTTGCAATGCTTTTGTTGACCAGCAGTGACCTGCAGACCCAAAGCAATGCTGGATGAGATGAGATGGCAGGGTCACCTTGGGCCAAGTTTACTGTGATTTGCTGGGGCATGGAAGCAAGGCAGAAGGGAAATTTGCCTTTCCTAGTTCCTTGCTACAGGGAAAAGAGAAAGCCCACCAAGATGAGACACAGCACAGCTTTACACAGCGCTAGTTTGAAAGTGATGGTTCCTAAAAGGCTGTGTTGCTAAAGATGGTGTGACAATGCAAATGAAAACATTAACAAGGATAAATCAGTGAGTTTCAAGGGGGTTTTAGCCTATTATATTTCAAAGGGGTTTTAGACCTATTATAACAGTAAATATGTCTAAATAAAGAAACCCATAACATCACTTACCTCTGCCTGTGAGATATTTGTTCTTTTCTCATCTTTTTCTACTGAAAGAAAAGATATGAAAAGAGAAAAATTAGTACAAAAGAGTTTTTCAACATTTATCCTTGGGACTCTGCCCTGAACGCTACAGAATAATTGTAAATAAGAAAATACTCTTCTGATTTACAGCTTTTCTTTCTGTTTTGTCTGTCTCAGAAAACCTGAGGCCCTGATTAGCATTTAGACATAAGCACTGCATCTAAAAAACTTAACTCCTGGTTTTTGTCTATGAATTACAGCAAGTGATGGAGTGCGTCTATCATCAGGTCCTTTGGCCAGGCTCTCAGCAGTGCTCTGTGCTCACTGGTGGCCATGGACATATGTTTTGCGCCTGCTTTGTCCAGGGACTGTGCTTTCTTCTATGGTCAGGAAAGACCTGGTCGCCAAATAGTGTGCAACAAACTTACAATTGGCTCTACTGGACTCAAATAAAAAGAAGAATTTCATCTCAGTGAAGTTATTAGCATGCCAATACTGGTAGTGAACAGTGCCTTACAGTAATATGTAAAATTAGCAAACTGAAGCTTAACAAAGACTCATCTATCATCTTAAAAATTTCATGACATTGCTGGATTGAAATTTTTCCTGAAACTCCTTACTTTTCTCCTCTTAATTTGCTTAGGCATGGCAGAAATTTCTAATTAAAATAAGTGTTTCTGAGAACCTGTCTGGACAGCAAAGTAAGATTGTATGTAGCAGAGGAGGGTCAAGGATCTTTCTAACCATTGCACTTAACCAGTTTTTGCATGAGGTTCACTTATATTTCTGTTGTTATCTTGGTGTAGTTAATGGCCAGAAAGTGTCTGTTTTCTGACGATGATGTCCCAAATACTTGGCAAAGATCATGTAAGATCTTTGATGTACAGTAATTTAGAGCTGTAAAAGAAAATGCTGTTAAACCTCTATCAATCTCTCACTGTACCAACGCCCACTCTGAAATTCTCCACTTACAGATATCTCTGTGCAATTTCCACTGAAGTGTGGCAGATCTGTTAATGTAGGTTTGAGGGAAGAATTAGGTCTAGACAACATAATTTTATCTAACTTATTCTCTAGATATTGGCTATTTGTACTGTGCTGTGTGTGAAGGGATGAATCAGTCCACACAGATGGATTGCATTAGCTATTTTACTCTTTACCATTGTATCCGTGCATCTTGCAAACATTGTCTTGCTGATTTTTTTCAGTGTATGTATTTCCCACTACCTTTATATGAAAAACATTCAAAAGACTTAATAGTATAACTGAAAACAGTGCTGATTACTAAAGCATGGTCCCACAGATACAGAATTAGGACAATCAGGAGGGGAGTTCCTGCTATTGACATTTGTATGAACTTTGGTAAGGTGACTAATCTCTTTCCTTGACTTTCCTACCTGTAAATAAATATAGCAGTGCCTATTTAAATATAGCAGTGTCTATGCACCTTGTAAAGCATTTTGGGGTATAAAGTTAGGCTGGCTAAATGGGTTATTACTTATGTTCTTGTAATCCTTCTTATTAGTTGTGTTCCAAACAGACATGGACTTCAGTGATTCACTATTGGATTGTTTTCAGCTCAGGATTTAGTTTGGAGGCTGAAATTTGAAAAGTCAGGAACCTGCAGCGGAGAACAATGAAAAGTAAGTTATGTCCCATTCCTTCCTGGAACTCCAAAATTGCCCACATAAAAAATAAGCTTTGTAAATCCAAGATGACACTTGCATAATGAACAAAAACTGCAATCAGAAGCCTTGTCAGATTTCAGGTCTTGTTGCTAATGATGTGCACAACTCTAACCCTTTGGACTTGCACATTTAGTGTCCTTAGTGGGGTGACATTACACCTATCAGAACTGGAAAGCTTCCAGCCTTTCCTTTCAGGTAGCATCCCTTATATAACAGACAACTTTCTGAACAAGAACTGGTCCTGTATGAAGTTAGAGAAATCATTCACATCCAAGGGCAAATAGTGCCAATGAATAGCATCAGACAACATGGAAAATAAAGAATGACTTATAAAATCACACTAAAAACCAGTTTTCCAAATCCAGTAAAGAGAAAGTGAAAATAAACCTAGAGGAGCAGAAGAGAAAAACTTGAACCAGCAGACAGGAAGTGTTTCAAGCGGTTTGTGAGATGAAGTGAAAGGTATTTCCATTGCATGCTTATTTTTGATAGGCATTTTGATGGATATTACTTGACGGAGGGTATAGATTTTAAGGAGAGGTGACAAGGAATGGGGACAAGGGAAGCTGAGATTCCTGAGTGCCACAGACTGAGGCAGGGAGTAGAAAATAAACAAAAACTCTTTATGCAGAAGACAAAGAAAAGATGGAAGGCAAGGGGGACATGGAAGGAAGATAGAAGTGCTTATGTGTAGCTGAGGTAGTACTGAGAGATGGGGATAATGACGTTGCAGCAGAAATAAAACGGGGAATTTAGTGGTGACAGAGCAGAACTGAAGTGCAGTGTGGGCTGGAGCTCAGTCAAGAGATATCTGCTTGAGGAAATACTTAAAGACATCTTGGTCTAACTGAAGGATTACTTTAATAGTTGTGTGAACATTTTTCCTTAGACAAATAGCATTTTTCCAACATTAATTGTAATGATCTGAACACAGTCTAAATACATTAATGAAAGCATGTGCAAGTGTCCTTTTGTGAGTCAATACATGTGGGAATTGATGCTCTCCCTGCAACAGTTCTGGCATCAAGAGATTGCACATTGAAAATCTCAGTGACAACAGAACTTACAATGAGAACCGAAGATACAAAGATAAGAAAGAACATCATCAATTAGGTGCTGCAAATCAGACATGTCCACCTAAAGAAGTTAAAAAAGCCATGCATTTCCCTCTCAGGTCCATTGACAGTTACAAGCTGAATTTCTTTATTGAACTCTTTGGGCATAAATTCCTCTTCAGAGGGGTCACAAAATAATCAGAAACTAAATAACAATTACCACACTGTGATATCACTTGATTCATAGGAGAGAATGAAATTCCTGCTATCTCAGCATCCTTTAGTTACATTGACTAATGTGCAGTCAGGACTCTACTCACAAAAAAAGTCATAATTATACAGAATGAGAAATTTGCTTTTCATGTTTATAACTAGGTAATTAAATGAGAATGAATTAAAGTGATCAGCTATTTCTATCTTACATGAAACAAAACCAGAGCTCTTAGTAGAAAACTTCTACAGGTTTGCTGTCTTTCTGGGGCCAGGATGGAAGAAGACATTTTAGTGGTGCTCTATTTTCCTCCCCCACAGACCATAACGTTTCTGAGAGATCACAGTACAGCTGTATTATATTCCAAATCTCAACACACACTTGTTTCCAGTGTAATTTATTCTTGACTGCTCTAGTTAGCTAACAGGAATCTAATTACTGAAGTAATTTCTTGACAGTTTTTGTGTTTTTCTTTTGAACTCGTATAATAGAAATCATATGAAGAGCTGAGAACAGATTTGTACATAACCAAGTGACTGGAAGATAGAGGAATGTAAAAATAAGACTGGAGCTTTGTTTAGAGATTTTTTACACCTGTGCTGAGGAAAAAGCAGTTGAGAACTTTCACCTGTGTTGTGGGAATAGTGTCTGAGGCTACTGTGAACAATACCTCTTGTGGGCTGGAGTAGGAGCTGGCAAAATAAACAGGGTTTCAGGCTTTAGTCAGTGTCCTCAGAAAGAGAAATCATTCATGTTCATCAATGAAAGCTTCAATCTAAAGGATATTTCCATCAGTCCAGATATGTACAGAGATTATCTGAAATAAAGCCTTATTTCTTTAAGAGGCACATCTGAAGGTCCAGAGGCTGCACAGAGCCCCTTGCAGCATAGAGATTGAAGCATTATTCTTTACTCATGACAAATCTCACCCAGTTGCAGGGAGACCTGCAAGATTTCCCCTGGCTTTATTGCTGAAATATGGAGGAAACACCAAGGGATTTGTCTCCCAAATGCTCTTGGTAGCAGAGCTCTTTTGAATAATTATTAGCACATCCACTCAGTCAAGCTGATATAATAAGCCTTGCAACCCCAAAGGTGTCATTATATGAGGTCAGAAAAGAACCAAGTGGAAGGAGGCTTGTCATGGTCAGGATGACAACCACTAGATGTTACTGATCGCTTTTTCTGTTGATCTCTACTGTTGTACAAATGGCATGGCCATGCTGGGGGAAGCCTTGTGGTTGTTTTAGAGTAAGATCAAAATTCATCTGCCTCTTCTCCCACTGGATAACGTTAATGCACTTGTTGCAGCTATACAGGGCAAAAGGTGACCTATTTTAAAAGTCTTGGCCTCTGATATCACCCATGGGCAGTGGACTCATCCGGAAAAGGCTTATCTCATCCAGCTAAGTACCCTGCTTTCTTTCCTCTTGGCAAGAGCAAACAAAAGCCTTTTCTGTAGGGTTTCAGTCAGGCACTAGAGGAACAGAACAGGTCAGGGTGCCTGGCTTTTACACAAAGGGAACTCAGTAAGAGGGCGGTATGATTGTTGGAGAAAGCTTGTAGAGAGTCTGGAATTTTCCTTGGGAAACCAAAACTGGGAAGTTTCAGATAAAAGTCATGGGGGCTGATAGGGCTTTGGATTTGGCTATTTTTTGCCTTAATGTCTAAATTTTCACCTAAAAATGATAAATACAATACTCTTAAATTGCTCAGATAGTATAAATAACCCATAAGCTGCATACCTAGAACAGCTTTTAGTTAACAAATGCTTTTGATTTAAACAAGAATGGTTTGAATCTGAAAGAAATGAGCCTGAAGAGAGACTTTAAGAACACAATGCCACTGTTAGCATGGAGGTTTTTCATAATCCTGCCCACCCCTCTATAAACAGTGTCACTGGAGACAGCAAAGTAGATGCATTTAGCTCAGTAAACCCCAAGCTCGAGAGAGAGGGACAAATCAGAGAATGCTGTTGATATGGAATAATTCAGCCAGTTTAATTTCATTAATTTTGATGAAATCTTTCCATGGCCAAACAGTACAATGTCCATGACCACAGCTTTCTTTCTCAAAAAATGCTGGAAGAAGTTAACCAGTTACTGACTTCTGATCAGTATGCTCAATAGAGACACACTTTTGGAAAAGAAAAAACATTTTCTTGGCTCCACTTAACCATCTCCTGTGATGAAGAGGAGGGTGGCTCTCCCCTCCTGCTGCAGGGTTGGGGGATGCTTGTGTGCTTGGGCAGCAAGTGGCAGAGCTCTGCTTCCAGCCTTGCTGTGCATGCTGATTTGCAGCAAGGCAGATCACCTGTTTCAAAACTTTACATTTAAATAGCACAGACCCACACAATTTAAGGAACTAAGTAAAGAAATGGATTATTTTCCGAATTTTCTGAAAATTTGGTTTCAGTTATTTTACATTTTGATTCCTTCATCACTAAAATAAGAATATTTTTTAAACTACTACAGCTTGCTTACTGGCGTTTGACCATCACCATCTGCGTTTGCCATTGGTATTTGTAAAATAAGCTCTTTGATATCTGATTTAGAAATTGACTGGCATAATGCTGTTTGTTTTTTTCTTCTATCAAAACTACTTTTCTTGTCCTCCAGAAAAGTAAGATCAAACAGTATTTAATGCTTTGCTTTTGCCAGAGTTCTAATCACACGTTGGCAGATCAGTTAGCCTCTCATTGCTTTCTACTATACCACTGACATAAGAAAAGAAGTCCAAAAAGGCAAACATAAAAAAATGCTTATGTACTTAATTGCTTGAGTTTTGCTTGCTGGTGTTTATTTGCCTGTATCTATTAATGCAACCCTGACTCTTGGTATAGATGTAATTACATTTCATTACAGTGGAGCTATCCTGGTAAGCCCTCCTGGTGTGAGTATATGTTTCTGAAAATCTTCACGTTGCAAAAGCACCTCATTAAACTCCAGTATCATGGCTGCTGCAGTAAACGTACGTGGAAGGTCTTCTCCCCTCCTCAGTCAAGTGTTGACAAGAGAGTGCATGCATTGTGGTTCTGCTATGTCTTTCACACAAATCAGCATCTAAATTACTGTCTGGCCCTTTAGGGAACTCTAATGACAAGATTTGTATAAGAAATGTTGATAACAACGTAGGGAAAACGGAATTTGCTATATACACAAGCATTTGCATGCTTGTTCTGTTAGGTGTTTGCAGTTAAGGTAAGTAGCATGAGAAAGGTCCCACATTACCCTGACAGCACCATCACCGAGAAGCCTCTGCCACTGTCTCAGAGAACATAGGGTAGCTTTTCCCAGCTAGCTTCTAACTGCAACCAGCCCTTTGTAGTTGATAAAATGCCACAGGTCAGATGAATCAGCTGCTTGGACATTTACAACTTTCTTTCCAGGTAAATTAACCCATTTATATTTATATAGCTTGGTATTTCTCACCTTCAATGTTCAAGTAGCCATTGCTAGCACTGAGATTAGGGGCAGCAATCTCCTTTGTCAGATCAAATCTTTCTTAAGCCTGCTCAAAGTCAATCTCCAATTGAAAAGGACGATCATCTTCCTCCCAGCACACACAACAGCATTTGATCTGAAAAACACCTATTTCTCTGAACATCATAGACAGTATCCAAGGACTCACTTTCAACTGCACAGCTGTAAGAATATGAAATAAAACCACCTTTCATAAAATTCACAGATCAAAATGTCTTTAAAACATACAGTCTGTAACTATAATCTTGTTTGAAAGAAACTGGAGACATTTCAGACCTCAAATGTGAATCTAAGCGTATTTGTTTATATCATACGAATCTCAGAAGGGAGTTATAGTGCCTCATTCACCACCTTATTATTCCGGTTTCATGCCAGACTCATGGAAATCAGTCTACTTTCACTGGCATTAAACTAGAATATAACAGTGATGAATCAGGTCTGCAGCCTTACCACAGAGCAGTCATGAATTATTACAAGCACAAAAAAACATCCCTCTCTTAAGCATTTTATTTCCAATTTGTCATTCTTCATCCCTATGATCCATGTTAAATATACAACAAATTCCAAATAAGTCCCACAAATCAAAGATTGCTTCTCAAAATATACACTGGGAGAGAATTCAAATATAATTCTTTTTCTCCCTCCCTATTAATAAGCACTGGGTTGTCCTGTCTGACTTCTTGGAGTTACATTTCTGCCAAGTAAGTCCTCTGTGGTCTTCCAGCTACTGCAAGTTCTGTAAGGCATTTTCTGATACTGTCCTGGCTTTGAATGACAGAACACAAAGCAGGCTTAATGGAAAAACCTGTTATGAAAAATCAGGCCATGCAGAAGTTTCTTCTCCTCTTAGCACAGGAGCCCTGTACTCTAAGCCTGTGCTCTACAAGAGGGCCAGGTGAGCGAGGAGCATGGAGCAGACCTTCCTGACACTAACTCCTTCATCCGTCATATGGGGACAATTACACACTTGGCAGGTCTGCCCAGAGAAAGTAAACAACCAAGACAGAAATACACTAGAAATAAACGTTGTTTGGGTAACCAATGTAAAGTTTGACTTTAAGTCACAATATAAACAGGGTAGGCTTGAACTTGCTTTCTTCTAGTTGCTTTGTAAGCAGCACAAACGCCTCTTTCCTGAAGGAAATGGAGACAACTTTCAAACAGCTTACTAAATAAGAGGAACCAGGAGGAGATAAGGAGAAGTCTTTTTTCCCTTTGATCTCTCAGATGAGACATTTTCTGGACCCAATTTAAATCTCTTACAGGATTACCAGGAATGACTCTGAGCTAAACTTTTCATGTAATCTGCAGCTGACCAGCGAGGGCTCATGGCACCAGAGCCGGGAGAAACCTCAGGCAAGACCACAGGGTGTCACTGTGTGCAGAAACTCCCGGTCAGCCACTGCCTCTACATTGCTTCCAAACACCCTTAAATTAACTCCTTCCCGAAGAATACCATTTAGTTAACAGTAAAGTTCTTCTTTCCTTTTCCAGCACAACAAAGTTAAGGTTAATCACAAATCTGCACTGCCTATTACACTCTGACCCTCCACAAAGAGTTCTCTCAGCACCCAGCTCGGCTGGGTATTAGGGGGTCTGAGCAGCGCTCCAGGCAAAATGAGTCCAGCACTCCAGTTCAACACAGTGCAAATCCTGTGGCAAATCTGTGGTCTGCATTGGCAAAACAGGTCAGGCAAAACAGAACTTTGTGGGGATTTAATGAACTAATTCTGAAGTTAGTACAGCTGAGGAAGAACTTCAGACAGTGCTGCTTAATAATGAGCTAAAATAAGTAATGACAGTTACAGTCATATTCATGGCATCTTAGAAATTACTGGTTAATTTGTTCAACTAAGTAAAAATAAGTGAGAAAACTGTAGAAAACTGGTGTGGTAAGTGATGTGAAATCTAAAATCCTTGGCCCTTTGAGAAGGTTCATGATAATAAACTTAAGACTCAAGATATGCAAAGTGAGACTTAAAAGGTGCATGATAACCTATATATGACTCTTTTATGCACACCTATTTAGGAAAAATTCAAATCTCTCAGATTGAAATATACATAAGAAAAGTTCTTTATTCTTGAAGCAAATAAAAGTAAACCACGGTGAGACTGATTTTTCTGGCATGAGGCAGAAGAGGAACCTGATAGCAAGCATTTCTAGGTGCCCCAGGCAGTGCTGGAGGCCAATCAAGCTACAAGACCTTGGAAAAATAGATTTTTTCAAGAGGTATGGAACAAGGCAAAGGATAAGGACTGAAAATTGACCTAAAATGCAATGTGGTGTCTTAAAGTGTGTCCAACTGTGCAGAAGGAGAACTCACCTCATTGCAAGGTTACAGTGACACAGAATCTACTATGACACAAAAGCAAACGTCAATGAAGATTATATCTTTTCTCCACGGAGTAAGGGCAGTTTCCACATTCACAGGGTAACCTCACCTGGCCTGAAACCTGACAGTGAAAGAAAAGACTCGCAAAAAGGAGCTAGGAGGTCAGTGGAGATGAAGACAGCTTTTGAGAGGTTAGAGGAGTTGAGTGACTGTCAGGCAAATACTCAGAAAAAGAGGTTCAAAAAGCAGAGATGTACCTCTGACACGAATGTGCCCAAACAAAACATAATGCCAGACTGCTAAATGCTTGCAAGTGATGGCGACTGCTTTACCAAACATTACCAAAGCTTGTAGACAAAACCTTCCCAAGTAGTTTGTAATTACTTTGTCAATAGACTCAGTTGAGCAATGTATCATTTTGTGAAAAGGCTTAATGTGTTCATTGAGTATTTTCAAATCCAGAAGGAAACTATGTACCTTGAGAAGACAGTTACCCCCAGCTGGGAATTCATCAGTAATACTGAGTAGTATTAGTAATGTGTTACTTTCCAGCTGCTTGCTTTCTTTGTGTTCAGTCTGTGTTCAAGGGTTGTATTGAAGAGGCTGAAGATCAAAACACAGCTAAAGTAAAGATCATGAAGAAAAATCTATGGTTCCCAGAAACATAATACTAGCCAATCCTCTGATAAACATTTAAACCTTTCCTTAATAGCTTCATATGCAGGAATCAATTGTGAAGGAAAATGGCTCAGAATTGACCCACTGACTGCAATCTTTGTATTGGAGTTACAGCTGCAATAGCTATTACTGAGAGCAGTTCCTTTCTCAGTTGTGAGCTGACCAGTGCTCTAAATTTATTCTAAAATAAAAACCAGAAACAGCAGCTAAAACTAAAAAAGTCAAACATTTCTTAGCATGCTGTAGCTTATAAAGCTGCTATAAAATATATCACAGCTGAGCAGTTGCGTATTGCACATTCTGGAAAGTGGCATTTGTCAGGGGAGAAGAAAACAAATACAAAACAATAAAACTCTTCCTTAGCCAGTAATTATTATTGCTGCCTTTGCAGTTTCCTTCCTTTTGGAATAGTACCTCAAGGATTTCAGTCAGAATGTGTTGTAAAGCTAGTCCTGGCAAACTGCTTGTGGCTTGTTTGTGATTAGAATGTACATGTATTAAAGCTCCTATTATACGTGTACAATCTAATGTGTGAATCAAGCAAGCTATTAATAATAGTATTTCTTGGGGTTTACAACGCTTTTTACAAAAAGAAGATGCAACTACTGGTTTTGTTTCATTCATGGTTTGGCTTTCTAAGCTTTCAAAGAGTCAGCAAAATGAGGTTCACAGTCTCATTTTCACCAACAGCACGGCTAGGTGGGATAGAAAACACAGGGCAATCAGTGTTAACTCAAAGTCAGCTGTAATTTCCAAAGGCTTTTTCCAGAATCTCTACTAACCCACAAAATACCAGATGCAGAGGGGACCCTGGGTGTTGTTTTATACATCTCTGTCTGTATAGTCACAATGAGAAACACCTAGCTGTGATTCCTGTGGAACGAGCAGTTCCACGCCCTCCTACGAGATGTGCTGTACACATTAAAGCCTAAGTAAGTCACACACTAGCATCAGCATTTTAGGAGTCTTGAAAGCACTTTTCTAAACAATTACAGCACTGCTGTCTACTTACTGTATTTCAAAAACAGACAGTAAAAACCAATGTTGATCTGGATCAAAAATCTTCTGAAACACAATTCTTTAGAAGGAAATTTCTTTTTCCCTCCTACCCCCAATCACTTCTTAGTTCACCAGCATAATTTCACTTCAAAGAGAAAAAATTATAAGATAGCATGTAGTAATACAAACATGTTGCATTCAGACCAGCCAGGCTGGTAGGTTAAATTCCCCCCTGATTCTGTAGCTGTCCTGCAAATCCTAATATGGTGGAGCAAGTGCTGCAGCTACAGGGTGGCTGATCCTGAAGGTGCTGCTGCTGGTGGTGGTCAAAGAAAGAGCAAGAAAGTTCATCCAAATCTATGCTTTCATCCAGATCTTCTATGCTTTCTGCCACTGCCTGAGCACAGCCATGGTAGGGAATTTCCAAACGACTTGAAGGGAACACTGTCACCACAAGACACTGAGTGATGGAGGCTCAGTACTGAGATGTTTAGGCTATGGGATGTCTCAGTACCAAGAGAAGCAGTACTGTAGGATGCAGTAGAGTTCACTGCTTTACTGAACTTTCTATCTGCCTTGCTCAAGCTCATTTTCTGCCAAGTAGGACTCTTCTCTGCTTGTCTCATCAGAACAAAGAACGTGTCCTCAGGTGAAAAACATGACCTTTAAAGCGCATATTCTACTTAGCACTGCTAACTCTGCAAGTGTGGTTTGGTTCCACAAGATGAATAAAGCCAAGACATTAATTCCCTGTGGTATGTCTGCATCCCATGTATCTCAGGGAAAACAGAAGAAAAGAGTGAGCAAGTAACTTCCTGCTTCATTCTACAATGAATTTTCTTGGTGCCCCAGTATAGCTGTTTGAGAAAAACATTAGAAGTGATTATTTTATACACAGACACATGAATAGCATTTTGAGGGGGAGAAGGAGAAAACAGAAATGGTGCTCCTTCCAATAAACATATAGTTTAATTCTACCCTAAAACTG
The DNA here is from genome assembly GCA_025447955.1 of Psilopsiagon aurifrons. Taxonomy (NCBI): domain Eukaryota; kingdom Metazoa; phylum Chordata; class Aves; order Psittaciformes; family Psittacidae; genus Psilopsiagon; species Psilopsiagon aurifrons. Next base: position 25,268 of record JAOEHY010010289.1, read on the forward strand.
CTTTGGTTTCAGTAAAAAGAGACTTTGCTTGTCCAGCTGATCTCATTTCCCCCAGCTGGTGACACAGCTCAGACTCACAGAAGAGCAAAGCTAAGCTCTACACCTGCCTGCACTCTCTGAATTTCTGCAGCCTTGTGTAGTTGGAAAAAAAACCCTTCCATGGTTGATAGCTTTGTTTTATTTAGAATGTCTGCTAGCATTTAGTCCAGACACATAAAATTCCTACTTTCTGTGTATTTTGAGGGGAAGCTTTAACTTCAGTTACTCCACAGAAAGAGTTAAACTTTATCTCTGAAAGCTCAATAAATGGGGCTATCTTGATTGATGCTTTAAGTGCAACCCCTCCCCAATATTCTGAACATAATGAGGTTAGTGCTAAAAGCTGGATTCTCTCTCATCTGTCTGCATTATCTATTTATTCTGTACACGTCACCATGGTAAATGGGTGCTGCATTAAGTACTGAATAGTTGAGGTCAGACAAAGTCTGTGTTGGTTTTTTTCCCCCCTCACAAAGCCTGAAATATTTATTAATGGATTTTAGTTTGTTACCTGAGGTTAAAAAAAATAAAAATAAAATATCAGTATTATGACATTATTGAAGTATCTCAAAACAAGCTACTTTGACATTCTTTTTCAAAACAGTTTGTCTTACAGTTTTTAAATGGGCTTAATTTCAAGTAGCCTTTAAAATTATTTACTATTTTTAAGAAACACCCAAAATGCAAACAGAATGTTTGCCACAGGCTCAACTGGACCTATTTTGATCCAAACTTTTTCTTTTCCTTTAAAATGCTACCAAACCCCTAAATTTCATACTCCTGTAGCTGTATTAAATACTGCTTAAGTACTTTGACTATGAGAAGTAGTTAACTACACCTATGCACTTAATTTTTTAAATATAAACACCACCATCTATTTAGAATTCTCACCAGAGCAAACTATTTGAGATATATAATGGTCTAGTGTGAGGCAACCTGGCCCATGGCAGGGGGTTTGGAACTAGATGATCTTCAGGTCCTTTCCAACCCTAATCATTCTATGATTCTACAAGTATTTGGCACAGTGTACACCTGTTAGGGTTTGTCTAGCAAAATGTTAAGCCTTATGAATGCAATGAAGTGAGAACCTGTCCAATTAACTTATCAGGTTAAGTACTTGTGCACACTGATATTGTCTTACCCATGGCATAACCCTTTGTTATGTTAATATGCATAGAGGTGATAACAGAGGTAAACATTCCAAAAACTTATCAGTCCTGACACTGAATAATCAGGCAGCTGGAGATCTGTACCATGCAGCCATATATATTAAAAATGATTTGCAAATAATCTCCTGGGGTGGAAGAAGGCTGTTTCTATGGTGCTTTTGTAAAAGGATTGAGGAAAACAGATGAAAAGTACAAGGTTCAACTCTAAAAATACCTCCTTCACTTTCAGATAGTTCCATGGACATTGACACTTCCAACACAAAACCAACAGGAGGCAGGGAGCAAGAGGAACAAGTAATGTTGTGGTACACATTTGGAGCTTAGCTGCACGGATAAATGAAAAAGTACCTCAATTCACCTGTTGGGGATTTAAGGCTGAAATGAGATAAATGTGTTAACACAATTCCACCCATAGTGGGGGTAAGAAAAACTTATGGTTTTGGCTTCATTCCCTCTCAGCTGCACTACTTCTCTGATCTAGGCCACAAATCTGAGTCCTGTGACTATCCAACCTCTGTTTTCAGTCTGCTGGGCTGGCTCAGGCCTTTCCACAGACCAGAGCTTTCTCAGGCGGTGTTTGCATCCTATGCTCCCCTGTCTCACAGAGGGAAGGCAGGCTCCAGCAAACAAGAGGGACACATCCTTGTTTTGACTGAATTCAGTCACTTCAGCCAACTAGACCACAGTCAATAGAAGCATCCAAACTCATGAGGACTATGTGTTATGTAAAATGCACCTACCAGTTGCCGTTAAACACTGAAAATGAAGGAAGCATGGATAAAAATAAACACAAAAAAAATGAAGAAAAGTAAGTAAATTTTGACCAGACCACACAGAACACTTTTTCGTTTTGACTTTCTCTGAGTAGTTTTGAGACCCTTTTGCTCATTACAGCATTACTGGCTGACTAAGGAGACCGTCCAGACTCTACTTGGGCAGCATAACAAATAGCATGTGTTTCCTACTGTTTCACATTATGTATTTAACACAATGACTAAAATGTTCCCAGGGAATGTTTCTATCTGTGAGGTAATGTGTTCATGACCTCAAAAAATAGTGAAAATGCATCTGTCTGCTTTGGTGATAACCTTTCAGATAGGCACAGCAGTGCCTGGTTCATTCCAACCAACTCAAACCTTGTCCTCTGGCTTATTGCCTTTACCATACTGCAGGGAACATGACAACTCTTTCGGCAGGTGATGGCAATGTCATATAAAATCCTCACCCCCTCATGAAAATGGAACATTTTAACGAAATACACTAAGGAAAAGTGTTGTTTTTTTTTTTCTTTTTAATCAAACGTTTCTGTTTGGAACCTGTGAGCTGTTGCTTCTGGGCTGTGTTATAAACAGCTTAAGCACAGTTTCCTGACTTTTTCCTTCCTTTTAAAGTCACTGAACTTGTTATTTTCATAGATCACATCATTGAGTCTTTACTCACACTGCATATTTGTGAGCAACTGATGATACGGGCTGTCCCAGGGACTTCTGTCAACCTGAACAGCAGAATAAATTCAAAGTAGCCCAAATGAAAAAGCATCTAAGCATAGCATATGTAGATAATAAAAAGGGATGGAGCTTGCCACTGAACATTTGCCGTCAGACATCACCGTGCAAACAGAAGGATATTTTCAAGGGCAGACATTTTCATCTCTGCTCTGGAATCCTTAATACCAGAGAGGCCTTATGCAATGTGGTTTTTTTATATATTTCATTGTTTCACAGTGTCAAATAGTCCTTTCCAGCACAGGCTGAGAGAACATGAAGGTCCTCTCTGTCCTGATGAACAATGCCTGATCTCTGAGCATGCTGGTGCCACTGATAACGTACCCTGAGCTGTACAGGTCCTGTGGTGTGAGGGTATGCAAATCTTTTTCACTGCTTATTGCCATAACCCCTCAGACTCCCAGAATGAAATAAAAACAGACAGCACACTTAAATGGTATCCACAGCATATAGAAAAGCAAACTAGTTTGACACAAAAAAACCCAGCTAATGACAGATTTTATTAATGTGCTGCTTTTCTGAATGCTTTATTACCACATTAGAAGCCTAAGTTTGTAATTGGAAACAGCTGCTCTTTGGCTTACTCACTTTCTACTTCCTGAACCAAAGTAAGCACTGTGTTCTAACAGAATCTCAAGCTTTTGAAAAACATATCAGTTTTCATGAACTGTGAGACCAAGAGTTCTCTGCTGATTCAAATTTCAATGAGACTTTTGCCTGAGAAAGTGTAGCAGAACTGCTTACAATGCCCAAAACCAGCTGCCTCCTACTTAGTAGGTCTTTTTTGATCCCAGTTTATTTTGTCTTGCGAGAAAAAAAAAGGTAACTATTAGATATAAACCAAACACATTCAATCACCTAGAAGCTCAGTCTAGCAAATATTAGTCACAAACATTAGTGTTGGGTAAAGCATGTCACATTTATCCCCTCAAGGATGCAGTGCTGGTACAGTTTGCATCATTAGAAAAGCACATCTACATGTGGTAACTATTGTGCAGGGAAAGTCTAGATCCAACTTAGCATTAAAAAAACCCCAAAACTCTAATCTGCTTTGGGTTGTCATGGGATTGCTACATGTATGAAGACACTTTTTGCTTTCGCTACCGATCTGTGTTGTTTGCCACTGTACTAAATATTTAGGCTGCTCAGAGCAGACCTCTAAGGCAATGGCAGCAAACTGAAAAGCATGAATTCCTCTCTGAGCAACAGCAAATCAGCTGGGACCAAGACAGAAAAACTGCTAGTGAACAAAGACAAGCTGCAAGCAAGTTTCTTGTCTGGGAACACATACAGCTTGCTTATCTTCAAATTATTACTTCCAGTATTCAGAAAACTGAGACATGTTGAGTTGTAATTGGAATATATGTTTTATATTGGTTTTGCAGTGACAATATACCCTTGCTGCCTTGAAATGAGATTTGCAAAATGAAAAAAGGCATCAGTTATCAAAACACATCGCTATGTTTTTCTTATTTACAAACACCAAGTAACATTTACACTACAAGCAGGAAAGCCAAAATAGGCAACTGAGCACAAAGGAGAGCTGGAAACAGCAAATACATAGGAAGTTCAGAAATGCAGAAGCTCATCCTAGTGTTATGCATATTATAATGCTTCAAGAAGACTGAACACTTTGACAAAAGTTGAACAGCCTTTGCCAGCCTGACTGTTTGATATTTCTTGGCCTTGTGACAAAGCCAAACCGGCATTGTTTGCTGTTCAAAGCAAGCCCTAATAGCATTAAACCTGAGAAGCCTGACATGTTTTCCTCTCTCAACCATCACTTCACTACATTGCCATCAGCTTTTTGCAGTATGATATTCTGCTAGTTTAAAGCATGGTCAGACTTTCATTTCAGATTACACAAATTTTAATATCTATTCTGCTTTGCTTGATAAGGTGACAGGAGGTTGTCAGTATATTATGGCAGTGCAGATAAGGTTGCTTTCAGCGTATGGTTACACACAGTTTCTGTTGGTTTCAATGATATCGCAAGAAAAAGAGGACACAGGAGAGCTTCAGCAATTTTTGAATTAAGTCCTTATGCAGCATAATAGTAAAATGCTTCTTTAAAACTAAGCATGTGCTTTGTTCTTTTTTATAAGGTACACACCTGGAGCAACAGTTCTGGTGTCCTCAACATAAAAAGGACATGGAACGGTTGGAAGAAGTCCAGAGAAGGACCACAAGGATGATCATGGGACTGGAGCACCTCCCGTATGAAGATAGGATGAGAAAGTTGGGGCTGTTCATCCTGGAGAAGAG
>JAOEHY010010290.1:0-18005 GCA_025447955.1 Psilopsiagon aurifrons
GGCCCGGCCTGCGCGGCCTGAGGAGAGGGGCCAGGGCCGGTGGCTGCTCAGGCTGCGGCGGAGGCGGGAGGGAGAGACGAGGCCGAGGCGGTGGAGAGGAAGGAGCGCAGGTACGGGGAGGTCCCGCGTTATCTGTGCCGGCGCGTACGGCCCTTCGCGGCTTCCCCGCGCCGAGGCCGGCGGGGAGGGCGGCTCCGTGCCTGCGGGAGCAGCGCGGGCAGGCGGGGTACGAATGTCCTCGTGTCCCCTGCGAGCCCGGCTGGCACCGCGCGGCTGCAGCCTTGTCTGCAAGCCCGGAGGAGCAATGCGCGGGTTTGTCGTGCTCGGCAGCGCTGCGGCTGCCGATAGCTACGGACGGTGGTATTGGTGCAGTCGTATGAGCTCCATTGGTGCGGTCAGCACAGCTCCATTGCTGCGTTTGCCTGTTTTCTCTGGGAAGGACAACGTGTAAGTGACGTTTAGCATGCTCGATGGAGCACGCAACACTGGGGAATGCTGTTGTGTTTGTGATATTGTTTCAGGTGTTTGTACAGTGTGTAACACCCTGATTCTCCTGTTCTGTTTAGTGGTACAGGATGCAGTTTGCCTTGGTGCTGTGTGCAGTTGTGCTAGCAGGGAGCAGTAAACTTCAAGACGATGAATGGATTGACCCCACGGATATGCTCAACTATGATGCAGCATCAGGAAAAATGAGACCTTACAAGGTAGAAAAGAAAGGGTGCATGAGTTCTGATTCGGAGAAAACTCCAGGAACGAGCTCTCCAACAAAGTTTTCTAGTTGACAGGGAGGTATTTATTGTGGCGCCTGGAGGCACGGGGGATAGCTCCTCCTAACGGGTGTCTGGTATTGCCACACAGGCAGTGCTTATACAGTCACTGGGCATGCATACATATTCATGAGGCTGCACGTGAATTACATCGTTTTCCTGAGTGTTTCCCGCATACATACAAAATGCGATGGTGGTCTTTGAGGGTCCTTTACTTCTTCCAGCAGTCTTCATAACTGCTCCCCATCCCCGGGTCCTGTTTTTCTGCATTTCTGTACTAGGGTCCTAAGAACCTAAAACTCTGTCAGCTGCCTTCGAGCTCTCAGTTATTTTCCATTACAAAGCCACCAAACTTTACTTAGAACTGATTACATTTGGTGCCTCCTTGTCTCAGTACATATGTGTTTCTGCCAGTCCTTCAGCCATGCACTGTTGGAAGATTGGCCTGGAATCAGTGGAATTAAAGCCTTTTTAAAGTCTTAAAAGGTTATGTCTGAATCCTTATGGGGAGAAGTGTTGTGTTCCCATTGTTTAAATTGAAAGGCTGAAAACTAGTTATCTCTGTTATTGTGGATGTGAGCTCTTCTCCTGAGGAGTTGCTGTGGCACTAATGAAGCCCCAGGGCTGCGTCCTTTGTCTTCTCAGTTGGCAGCTGATTTATGGAGCAGGTTGTGGCTGCACAAGTTACTTTTTGTGCAAGGTTCTCTGTTAAGCAGCCATCATTTCTCAAGTGCAATGTTAAATATCTGGAAAATGAAGTTCCTAGCTGATAAAATTGGGGGAGTCAAAGGTAACGATGATATTTTACTTGAGTTATCCCGTTCCCCAGCAGTATGGGAATAAACCTGATTTATTTTATGAGAGTGTTATGGTCAGTGGTGGTTTGTGATGCCGGGCATCGGAGCTTTCAGAAGGAATATCGAAACAGAGACTGAGTGCTATATTGTTAATAATTTATGAACATTGAGGAGATGGTGAAGTATGAAAAGCTAGTTTTAACAAGGAGAACTGTCTTGGTTGTCTTGTATGAGGGATGTATGTGAGATGCATGTTGTTTATCCAGTGTCTGTGTGCACACATGGCACTGTGAACTGCAGTTGGGTGTACAGATGCCCTTGATTGTTGTCACTTTTCAGCTTTCAAATTAGGTTTTCTGGTTTTGAGTAATACCATTTTGATGCTTCGGATGTCATTTTCTGAAGCTTAAAAACCACAATTGTGTTATTTGTATCCATAGAGTTCCCACTCAGACTTCCCCTGCCCCAAGTCCTCTTGATGGTCATTTGCATCCCCAAATCTAAGCAAGCTTTGGCATCTTTAAACATGGTTCCCAACTGCTTCAGCTTTGAAGAAGCAGTATTGAGAGTTTTACTGTTGTGTCTGACAAAAATAGAACTGTGTTTTGAAAATGATTGCTTTGGGTTAATGCATCTTGTCAGGATTCTCTTCTGTACTGCAAGATTGCAGGTAGTCAGGGTGTGTGGCCACACCAGTCCTCAGAACCAAGCTTTGTATCAGCATGAGTTTGCTGGTCTGTGTGATGCTGTGCTTCCTTTTGGAGCCCTTCCTCACTGAGCATACCTGGTTGTGTAGAAGCTCTGCTAAAGCTAAGTCTGAGCAATTAACAGTAGAAAAGGGGATGTTTCATGGTCAAGAGGGAACATGCGACCCAGAGTGGGGTTTGTATTTACTTGTTGGCTGGCTGCGTGGCTAGCTGGAGCGGGACTGTGTCTGCTGCCCCTTTGCTTGCTGAGTCAGTTGTAGCCAGTGGGATTATCTAATCTGATGCTCTGCATGGCTCACCAGCACTCACGGGAGGGGAAAGGGCAGGTGGGGGAGGACAGGGCAAGACCTCACTTTTTGCAGGCAATGTGCATTTAGATAAAGCAGTTTTCCTTCAGGAGCCTAAAGTAACAGGAGAGGCAGCTGGAGGATTGCTGCGAGACTGTTGGCAGCAAAGGCCAACACTCACTTTTTATCTTCTTTGCTCCTCAAAGTGATCTGACCACTGAAGCGTAACGTGGGACATTGATCAAGTTATGTGATTCTCAAATGTGTGTTTTTCTTATGTAATTTTAGGCAAACTTCCACAGCTCTAAGGATGAGACTGGGAATGCAGTCAGTACTGAGGTATTATCGAGTTGCTCCAGGGCAGTAGATTCTTTGCAAGAGAAGGTTAGTATGGAACTTCTGAGTATTTTTGAGCCTTTTATACTTTGTGCCTTCTGATGATGCTTCTCTGGATGGTATAGAACAGGTGAATTGCTGGTGTGATTTGTAAGGTACCACGCAGTATGTAGTGGAACTCTCTTCAATCAGAGGAGAGACAGGAGTCATTTGAAATCGATTCCAAATTGTTGCTCTCCCTACTGAGGTCTGTTACCCAAAATGATGTCTAGTGTAACAGAGGTTGATAGGAGCTCTGCGCCTTTGTCCCCTGGTGTTCATGTCACGCCACGCTGCCAAAAGTGAAGAAACCTGGCTCTTTGTTTCCAAGTTGTTCAGTTCTGTCATGTTTTAGGCTGTGAGCTCTCTACAAACAGAGACACGTTTGTAGCTGACACTTTGTGCAGTGCTGCAGCTCTCAAAGGCTGCTGTAAGACCCCCAACGCTGCTTTGTCCTCTGACATCAGGGGGATGCTGTGATTCTTGACTGGCTACCGGGGCTCTCACTTTCCTCGCCCGTTTGGAGCCCCAATGGGATATGTAATTTTAATGTTTTAGTTAGTATTTTCGTCAATTTTCTTTATTTTTTTTCCGATGTAAACATAAAAAAATCCATCTATGGATCTATGTGATTTTTTTTTCCCCCAGTCTTACTGGGGTTGGTATTCAAACCCTATTGTTAGCAGGGCTGAAATCTCTAGGACTGGCCAGACCCATGGGAAGTGGTACTTCAGTAAGTGCATGCACTCTTTATCTGGTGTACTAATCATGAGATTATTGCTAAATTAATGTGCTTCACTTAATCCTGAGTTATGTGTGCTGGTTGGGATTTCTTTTTCTCCTGTGAACAAGCTGGTTTGAGCAAGAAGTGAGTGAAAGTGTTTTCCCATTGCAGGTTGCAGACTGTGAGAAGAGGATGGCCAAATCCCGTGAAAGCAGAAGCTTTCACATTTTTAAGCGATACTTAAATAGGATTTTAAATGAAGCTGGAAAACTTGGCCTGGTGAGTATGGGAACTGGTGTTAAAAAATTAACTAGGGTTCTTGTTGCTGCTTTATGTGTTTCTCACAGTTACCAAGTGTTGATGCATTATTCTGGCATAGTTTAAATGAGAATGAAGGGAACTGAATTGCAAAGGAAGAGAAGATACAAGTATGTGCGTCCATGTTGCTGCGAGTTAGCGGTGTTTGCTCAGGAGACACAGTTGGTTTGATACAAAAAGCATCCAGGGGAAGACTACGGGAATTCAGTCTGTATCTCAGTATCTGTTGCTGGGATGCAGCTCTGGTTGTATACCCTGTTCATTTCATGTTAATGGCTGTTAAACTGGGAAGAGCAAGATCTTGTTTGTTCATAGATCTTTTAGGAGACCTGGGTTTCAGACACTACCTCGTTGAGTGTCTTGGAACAGCAGCTTACTAGAGTTGGCATAGAAGAATCATGTTACTATCTTCTTATGTTGTCTTTGATTATATAGTCTGTCTTTATTATGTGGTTATATTATTATATTATTGTCTGCCTTAATAAAAGACAATATAATAAAGACAGACAATAATATAATAAGGAAATAAGATAATAAAGACAGATTATATAATTTAAGACAATATAGTAGCCTCTTTTGCCCAGAGAAGCTGTGGCCACCCCATCCCTGGTGGTGTTGAAAGCCAAGTCAGGCAGGGCTTGGAGCAACTTGGTCTAGTGTGAGGCATTCCTGCCTATGGCAGGGGTTGGACCCGGATGAACTTAAGGTCCTTTCCAACCCCAACTATTCTGTACTCTTTTTTTTTGTTGTTGTTCCCCTTCTTTTTTTTTTTATTCTTTTTTTTCTTCTTTTTGTGTTACTCAGTTTTTTTAACTTTGTCCTTCTTTTCAGAGGTGGAGGAATATATTTTTGGCAATAGCAAACTTAGTATTTAACAAAGAACATGATACTTGGCAATGTAAAACTTGTTCTTTCAGTATTTAATAGCTTCTCTGTGTGTTGCCCAACCGTGCTGGGGGCACACGCGGCACATTCACAGTTACTTCTTGTTCAGGAGCAGTAATTCTAAAATCGTAATTACAGGTGAGAACTCACTGAATTTTTTAGTCTTTTGCTGTCGACTTGAAAGAACACAAACTGGCAGAACTTGTGCTTTATGTACTTCAGAACAATGAAGTTCTGGAAACACAGCATGCTCCCTGTCCCATGTCTTCATCCTGCAGTCTGCTTCAAAAAGGTGCTGGTGCAGAGTGAAGGGCACCTTAAGCAGGTTTTTGCCTAGGGATGCAGGCTTTCATCTGTACTACTAGTTAAAAAATCACCAGCTTTTAAACATTGTTTTGCTTTGCTTTCAATTCAGCCTGAGGAAAACGTGGACCATGTCCATTATGACGCTGAGATCATCCTTACAAAACAGACATATTTGGAGATCCTCCGGTTTCTGCAGGAGGAAACATGGCAGTCGGGTGCTGTGGATGAAGCACTTAGTGACATTTTGATCAATTTTAAGCACCATGATTATAAAGCTTGGCACTGGAGATTTGAAGACACTTTTGGAATAGAGCTATATAATATGTTTCTGGTAAGAGAAAAAGAAAGGTTTCTCTTTTTTTGTGGGGTTTGAAATTACTGGTTTCTTTGTGCAAGTCTGGTCAATGAATGTTAGCATCTTAACTGCAGCGGTTCTTCCCATTGTACTTCGAGTGAGTCACTCTTTGTTTCATGGTTGCTGAAGGTAGATGTGAGGTATTCACCTCTTGCAACAGGGATACAAAAGGTATACAAGACTCATTAGACTCTGGGAGTCTGTGGTACTCGAGTAGACTCCAGTGCTCTCTTGGCACTTAAACTGCAGCTCATGCATTACAAATTTCCCAGATTTGTCTCTTGTTCAAATAGATGCTGAAGTTGTTGGCCTCTGCAGGAGTGGGAATATATTTATATTGAGACAGATACGTATTTGAGGTCTCACAGGTCAGAGGGTTTTGTGAATTTCGGGAAAAAAATTATAGTGTTGGAGAGGAGGAGAGCATGGCTGTGTGTGTTGCTGTGTTCTCTAAAATGGATTTTAGAGTGCTGGGATGAGGATCTCCAATAAGCTGAAGCTCTCAGAATCAATCTTTACAATGCAGAATGTGCTAACACTTTATGCTCATGTAATCTTGACAGTAGCCTGTCTAGTTCTGAGGGAGGTCCATGGAAGCCAAATGAAGGAAGCAAGCTGTGAGTAGCATAACCTTGCTGTTGGGGCTCCTCAGATGGCAAGGGACTGAAGGGCTCCACTGAAAGTCCTGCTGCTGTTAACCAGCTTGCTCTTAACCAGACTGCAGGAGCTGGCAGCCATGGTTCTGTGGTTTATACCAGACACATACTACTCAATACTGAATTACACCAAAGCTGTAATTTTTAAGTGTGGTAGGTAACATGATAAATACTGCAAGAAAGAAATAACTAAATACCACGAGAAAGAAATGAGCAACTGCACTGCCAGGCTGTGGTAGGAATGACTGCCGGTAAAACCATGGAGCTATTCTGCCATGCACTGCTGCTGATCTGCTCTGAAAGCATGGAAAATCTCTGTCAGTTGTTCATGAAATGATGCTAGTAAAGCCAAGGCTGGAAGCTCCCTCGTGTGTACTGGCAGGAAGCGTGGAAAATTCCAAACCCACATCATCTTTTTTCGTCTTGTATTTTTCAGATACTGTTGTGCTTAGTGTGTATTGTGACTGTAATAGCTACAGAGCTCTGGACACGTATTCATTGGTTTGTTCAGCTGAAACGAGTACTATTAATAAGTTTCCTCATCAGTTTTGCATGGAATTGGCTTTTTTTGTATAAGGTAAGTCATTCTGACATCTTAATGGCTTTTAGGTTTAAAATGTTACAGATATGAGGGAGTTAAGATTATTTAGTTCCTTTAGTTATATAAAGCAGTAACTAACTGCAAAATAGAGGGATGAACATCTTGCATGTTTTCAGATGTGCTGGGCTTAAACAAAAGAAACGCTGCTGGCTTTCATCCTGCCACACGGGGGCAGAGAACTCGTACAGTGGTGCAACGGTGATTGTGCGGTGTAGGCAGGGGGGGACTGAACTTGTCTGACACAGCTTGGTAGAAAAGCCTTACAGAAATAGGTTGTGGGGTTGTGTATCTTTCTAAAGACCCCCTGGCTGAAACTGTATTTAACATGTGACAGGCCACAGATAAATGTTTCATTACTGATGATCAGGTGGCTTACTGTTTGGTAGCTTTGATGAGGCAGGATTTGTGCTATGAGGTTGTAGTCCAGCCACAAAATCGTGGTCCCCACATTCTGCCATCATAATGTAACTGCAGCCTGTCAGGCCCAGGAGCAGTGGGGTACCCAAGGGTAGGATGGCTGTTGAACACAGGTGCAATGAGTTGGTGAGGAATGTCAGAGGGTTTGAACAGATGATATAATTTTTTGCTATTTGATTATCAGTTGCAAACTGTAAGGCAGAAAAATAATGAATACAGGTGTTTGTTAACAGGAATTACTTTAAAAACAAAACCAGGGCATCCTCATATCTTAATTGGTAATTGCAGGGAGCAATTTCTGCTTATAATCCAAAAACATTTGAAGGAATCAAGGTGTTACCAGATGTGCAGGGTTGGACAGAGCCTTGGGTGATGTAGTCTAGTGTGAGACCTCCCTGCCCTTGGCAGGGAGGGTGGTTGGAACTAGATGATCTTAAGGCCCTTTCCAACCCAAACCATTGTATATTGTATGATCATTTTTGCCCTGCACTGGTATCTTCGAATATTGGAGTTTGGTCTTTTGGTAATTCAGCCTCTACTTGGAAGTAGCCATCCTATTAGTTTGTATCCATTTCCAGGAGGTACTTAGATTTTAACTCTGTTAAATTGTTTAGGCAGCAGACTTGTCTTCACACAGATTGACCTGGGTGATTACCACAAAGGTCCTTAGCTCAGGCGCGGTGCTGCACCTTGCACCATTGTGTGTTGTGTTTCACAAGCAATTCCTGCTTTCCCACAGCTGGCCTTTGCACAACGCCAAGCAGAAATGGCAAAAATGGGGCAGTTTGATAACGTCTGTGCTGAGAAGTTCAACTGGAAGGAAAGTCTGATTGGTAAACGCTTGCTTCAGTTTTTTCTGATTGTATTTAAGATTGCGAAATACTCGGTAACAATATCAAAGAATACTCAGGATTTCTTCAGGGGTAGGGCATGAAATTTTCTTCAGTGATACATGGTCTAAACTGACAGAGGATAGGATTAGATTAGATATAAGGAAGAGATTCTTCACTAGGAGGGTGGTGAGGCACTGGTGCAGGTTGCCCAGGAAAGTTGTGGCTGCTCCATTCTTGGAAGTGTTCAAGGCCAGGTTGGATGGGACTTTGAGCAGCCTAGTCTAGTCTGAGCCCTTGCCCATGACAGAGGGGTTGGAATCAGATGATCTTTAAGGTCCTTTCCAACCCAGATGATTCTATGATTGTGTGTTTTTTCCATTTTTCCATTCCACCAGACTTTCTTTTCTAGGCCTTTGGAGGAGACCTGATCACAAAACTGTGCTTACAGCATGTCATGGTGTTACTTCTTTTCCTTATAACTCCCCTCCCCCAGGGCCACCCAGTGCCATTTACTGGAGAGAGAAGGGCAGAGCTGAAGAAAAAGATTTTGATTCTTCATCTGTCAGGCCTGTACAATGGACCTGAGCAGCAAGATCTGTAACAATGTACTCTGGTGGTGTTAGTTTACAGAGAAAGCTGAGTATTTTGTTAGCTATTATATGTTACCAGTGCTATAGCAGGTAAGTTAGTGATGGGAACTCTTAATGAGTGCTTGTTAAGGTCTTCCCTTCATAACTTACTGCCCATGATCGCTCTGTTTATATCAAATTTCAGTGGCTTATGTTCAGACTGCACTGAAATCAAGCTACAGAAACACTGATGTCATAAATGACTGGTTTTTACCTTAAAAGTTACCTTAAGGAGTAAGACTTCATGCTTGTAACTAAAATGGTCCCTTGTAATCTTGCAAGCAAAATACACATTTTGCTGTATGTGCAGCTTGGCAAATGTGTAGTAACATTCAAAATCACTTCTGTTGCAGTGGCTGTGGATAAGATATGCTAAATAGTTCCTATAAGACAAGACATTTCTTCTGAGGCTTCTAGGACTAATTTCATCTAATTAAGAAAACTTTCTTGACTGAGACATGGGAGAGCTTCAGTCTCTTTCTTTCCAGTTTTTCCTCTCCTTCCTGCATCCCCATGACTGGATAAACTGCATTGCAGTGCTAATCAGAGACTTTTAAAAGTAAACCCAAGCTTTGGCCCATATTTAGAGGAAGAATTTCCTTTCATCTGTAATTGAAATGTTACTTTCTGTATTACTGCTCTGTCATAAAAAATATTTTTTAAAGTAGTAAAACCACATCTCTGCTTTGGCTACAGAATGGCTCAGAAGTAAATGGACATTTCAGGATGATCCCTGTCAGAAGTACTATGAAACTCTACTTGTCAATCCCGTTTTGCTAGTTCCACCCACCAAGGTATGGTATATGCCCAGCCCATAGGGACTGTTCACCTTCCTGTTTGTTGCAAGTGTCAAAAATGGCTATTTTGTCTGTGTTTTTGTAGGCACTGGCAATTACTTTAACCAACTTTGTAACTGAGCCTTTGAAGCACGTAGGACAAGGTTTTGGGGAATTCATCAAAGCAGTTATGAAGGAGATCCCTTTTCTCCTGCAGATTCCAGTGCTAATTATTATGGCTCTGGCTGTCCTGGTTCGTATACATTTATGTAATATTTTAAAGCTTGGTTTTATTTTTTATGTTATTTCTTGTACTGCTAACAGTTCATAGCACAGATAAAATCATTTCTACAAGGGAACTGTTTCTTGACAAAATATTTCTAGTACAGTTGGTTTACCTATTCTATAGGTAAGTTTGTATGTAAAAAACACCTCTCTCCTTCACTCCCCAAGTGGGATAAAATAGCATTAAACTGCTTAAAATCTTAGACTCTATGACGGTTTATTGCAGCTTAGTTACAATTTCTTCTTTGTGTCATTACACAATGCTGTGTGTGACTGGTGCTTTGTACATAAAAGCATCAAGTTAGAGCCTTCACTATCTTTAGTGTAGCACCAGGGATGAACTCGGTGTGTGAGTGTGCTCAGACTGAAGCAAGCTTGTCTCTACTGCAGCTTATTTGACTTGGAATTTCCTGTGAAAACTGAAGGCTGCAAATGTTTGACGTTTTATTCCTCTTTTTCCCTCTCCCAGGTTTTCTGCTATGGTGCAGGATCATCAGTGTCTGTGTTAAGATACTTAAGATCTTCTCAGCAGAGAAGTCCTCTTCCCCCTGACCATCCACAGGACAAGATAGACTTTGGGCAATACAGTGGGAATAAAGGAGATGGCTGTCACTCACAGAAGCCTCTTTATGTTTCTAGCAGACCTTATGACAGGGAAGATGCTTCTCTGCAACCAGGAAATGGCAGAAGTCCTGATGATGTGCATACAGGCAATAAGCAAGATATGCCATTAGAGGAGTCTCACAAAGCAGAACCTCATGTATGTTAGGCCTGGTGCTCTTTGAGCTGGGATGTAATTTAATAGATTTCAGTGTCATCTGTTAGAATATGTTTAAACAACAAGCTTAACCCAAATCATGCCTGTATCCCTATAGAACTGTTTGGTAGAGGTGTACTGGGCATGTTTTGTTCAGAAAAAAATACTCTGCAATGGCTAACTGTGGCAGGAAACTACTGAATTAAGAATTCTTTAAAGAGGTAACTTCTGTTTGAGAGATTAAGTACTTATGTCATGCTGGGCAATAATGATTCCCCAAGGAAGAAAGGTGGTGGAAAAAAAAGCGCTGCTGACTATTCTGTACACTACAGAAAATTAAAGCCAGCCTTGTGCTCTAAATGGTGCGTATTTACATATACTGTGTCCCAGGAGATAACAAGACCAGACATGTTTGGGGGGAGTTCTGCCCCTTGAGCCAAGCTGCACCTGAAACAATAGACACTGTCACTTTGGATTACTTGATTAATAGCTTACTATTAATTTTTACAGAATAGATTGCGCACTGAGTCTGAAGTTTGTAGACTAGAAACTACCACAGCTGAAAACCATACTGAAAACCTGCACCTGAGCAGCAGAAACAGGAGCCAGGCAAAGCACAGGGAGAGGCGGAAGAAAACTCTGATCCTAGTAAAAACCTCAAAGAAAGGAATTCTGCAATGGAACCATGTGAAGAGAAGACAGAGCAGCTCACGCAACTCACAGGAGGGAGACTGAGGAAGCCTGAGCTCTGCTGTAAGTTTTCTCTAATCTTTGGTTGTTGCAGATTTCTGTTTGTTCTTCTGGAGTTCTCAAAAGTAGAAAAGAACATCAGTACACTGACGGGACCTTCTCTTCGGTCAGAGCATCAGTATGCACAGCTCTAAGGTGGGGGGTTAAAACAGAGACTGAGTATAGGTCCTGCTTCTGTGATTTGAAATACATACGTTAAGTAAGATAATACAACTTTAAATGGCCAAGAAAACAGGCTTGTGGAGTGTTGCTGATGGTTTGAAATGAAATTTGTGTAAGTTCTGAGGAAAACCAGGTAGTGGAGGGAAAGCACTGATACTCTGGTCTAGTAGCGGTAGTTCTCATCAGGTTACTGTCACATGATCTGAAGGAAGCTGCTGATATTCATGTAACTCACATAAGACAAATCACAGCTCAAATAAATGGCTCAGGACTGTCTTTTGTTTTATATTCTTTAAAATGAGTCAGCTCAGTTTTAGGATGATTTAATGACTATCTTCTAGGTGCAGAGAAGGGGTGTTGTAGCAGATGTTTATTAGAAGATAAGGACCAAAGATTAGCACAATAAGCTAATGGTAACACGTTTTCTAGAGTAATATTCTGACAGTTCTCCTTAAAAGCAGGAGGATGAGTGTTAGGTTCAGTACGATTCAGTTTCAGTGCTACAAAAGCTGCAAGAGCATAGTTTAAGTTATCTGGAGTCTGTCTGTTTAAGTATTCTCATGATGACATTTTACTCTGAAGCTAAAAGTAATGATATTTAAATACATAAGACTTCAATTTAAAAAAAATGCCATCACTTCATTTATTAATACCTGAAATGAACAGGTGGCCACCTTTGGTGTTAAAACCACTGACTGTAACTGACAATCGCTATACTTGAACTACCCCAGCAAGCAAACCCTTACTGAGAGTAGAAGCAGCTGAGGTGAAGTAAGAAGTAGCATACACAGACTTCCTCTTTGTTGCATTTTAAATTCAGTTACTTAATGCCAAGCCCTTTCCACTCCTGTGATTCCCTGGCATTTCCTGGGCTTCTGCTGGTGGTGGGCCTGTACCACACAAGGGACAGAAAAACACCAATAGCTCTTGCTTCAGTATATCTTAAAAAAAATTCTGATTGTAAAACTGAGCTTAATAATACAGGAAACAACCACATATAATCAAAAAATACAGCATGTTCTGAAAAGATTCCTTTTGTATTAAGCAATCAAAACTAGAGTTTGATTTCATATTTTTTAATAAAAAATTATTGTTTCTTCCAAACTCTGTTTCTGCAAAGACAGATATAAGTACTGAAGCTATTTCTCAATAATTTTTTTATCTTTTTAAAAAAGTACAAAAGAAAACAGGACTTTTTTCCAGGGAGGTACAAATTAAAAAAACCAAATATCAAGTTTTCTTTAAAAAGAACAAACAAATTCAGGTCTTACACTGGATTGAGACAGTGGCAGAATCCACACCTCAGCAATGACAATACCTTGATGGGAAAATTTGTATAATGCTCCTAGACGAGAGGCAGTCAAGAGGGACACAGTAATCAGTGTCTTGGACACAGCTAAAAGCAGCAGCAGCGACTGGTCACAAAGGTGAAGCTGCTGCTATTCATACAAAAGATTATTAGAAAGGGGGCAAAACTACTAACTGCATCTTCTGTAAAAAGGCATTATGTTTTTCCAGCAAACAAAATGATACCTAACATACTACTGTACAGTACATGCCTGTTGTGATTCTTCAGCTAGAACTTGGTCCCTTTATAGTTGAGGGTAAATGGACTCTTTGTTCATCCATTCTCTTAGCTTGTGACCGTAAAATCAGGCTGAAAAAATCCTCATCTGGTACAGTTGGTCCTTTTGCAGATGAGGGAGGAGCACATCTTTGATCGTCCAGTCTGGAACCCTGCAGACAGGAAGTGAAAATATAAGTGAAAAAACACTGAAAGCTTTTGGTTTCAGATTTAAGGCTATTAGAAAGATTTATTTTGTTTCCAGGTTTAATTTCTCAAATGAAATCACTAAGTTAGGAGTGTAAGTGTAGATGAAGTGGTTCTTCCAAACCATTTGTCTCCACCTGTCTGAAAGTAAATCCTCCAGTTTAGTTCTTTGTCATAGTGTAGAATGAGATATAAGCATCCTTTGCCCCAAAGAATAATTTTCAGTGTTAGGATATGGTATTTCTGGTTTCCTATAACAGAAAATATGGTTGTCTTCCTTTCATTATACAGGAAGTGAAAAACAGCAACACTTTTGTCAGTTGCTATGAACCATTATTTAAACTGAACATAACTGGAATGCTGATCACTATTACCACTAAACTTTGATACTGAATTCTGTGAGAATCAGGATTCTTGGTGTATCAGGTGCCCTCCTGACAAGCCATATCTAAACAGTTCCTCTTAATAACATTTTATATATTTGTTTTAATAGCCTCAGTTGTGCTCCTTGGGTTTTTTCAGCATTTATTACTTTAAATGATTAATATGGCATCAGTACTGAAATTACACTTAGTGGACACTCGACAATTAGTAAAAGGAAATCAAAACAAGGGGGAGAAAATATAAAAAGAAAAAACAAAAAAAACCATCCCACCAAAAAAAACACCACAACAACAAAGATAAACAACTTAAAAAAATCCTAATTTTTAGTCATCTGTGTTTTTTATCTGCCAAATAAATTATTATCATTATATGTGATAATAAAGATGCTTATGTGAAAAAATGGCAGGATGCATAAATCAAATCTCTAAAACCTTAAAATCTAAATAATTGTAAAAAAACCCTCACCTGACATTTTATCAGTATATCAAAGAAGTCATCATCTAGGTCCCTGTTGTTACTCGCCATGAGATGACCCAGGACTGAGTGACTGTTGTGCTGGTTAAGACGAAGTCCAGGTAGATTGCTAAAGCTGGCACGTTGGTCATCGAGCCGGCGGCTCTGTGAGCTAGCGAGTAGGTCTAGAAACTCATCAGTGTGGGGTGAAACTACAGATGTGGAAAAGGCTGGGGAGAAGGAAGAAAACAAGTTAGCCTAGAAATAATTTCCTTTCCATAGTAAGTTTTGCATGCAAATGCTTTTTTAAAATAGTACTTGGTAGGAAGTGGAGTCAGATACGGATTTTACTTTTAAAAAATTTACATTTTCTCATTGTTTTAGGTGGAGTAGAGGATGTTGCCACTGAAGCAGCTGAGAACCTGTTCTTCTCCTGGAAGTAGCATCTCTGATCATCCATCCTGTTGCTCTGGAATCGACTCAGCAGATCAAAGAACCCTTCATCTGCCATTGCCTCTCGACTGTTTTTCTGAAAAGAAAAGTAAGAGTTAGAGGTATTTTGAACTCAGGAGTACCTAAAACTGGGACAACTCATCACAGTTTCAGTCCAGTAATAAGTTTGATATTTGCATATCTGAAATGAACTAAATGAATTTTTTTAGTCATCCATTTCTATAGACAGACTTACTGTAAGAGGAAACGCTAATTATAGGCAGGCATTTTTGGAAGGTAAAATACCTTAGAAACATTCTCTGAAACACAAAGAAACAGTACTCAGATCAGCACAGCTGGAGTTGTAACTCCTCAAGCCATTAATCCACCTACAACCCTGAACCAGCATTGAGCACCTTCCCTTGCCTCCTTAGGTCTGTGGCCAAAAGCATTCCTCTGTCATACTAGATCAAATGACTCTGTTTTTTTAGTTTTAACTGACTTCTGTCAAAAGTGCAATAACCTCAAGGGTATGTCAAAAATATTTCCTCCTGTCTGAATCAGAGAAACTATTTTACATTTGGAGAAGCTTGGTCAAGGAGAGACCTAGAAATAAAATATACCTTCATGCTTTGCTGTAACTTTAGAAAAACCATCAGGAAAGAAAGTTTTCTAATAGTAAGGAAAGCTTAAAGCTGACACCACCTACGAGACAGCTGGAGAGTGGCAGATTGGGCATCCTTTTACAAAGCCAGTGTTTAAATTGAGTACCACTGAAATGGGCAGCTGCCAGAATATCATTTCTGTAATTCTGACCAAACAAAGGTGAGTAAAGGCGATGGTCTTCACAGCTTCCCAAACCTACCCTCTGTGAGTTTGGAAGTCGATGATCAATAGAATTACTGGCATCCTGCAAAACTTTTGAAGTGGTGCCGGTTTTGTGCTTTTTGCCTTTTAGTCGATTTACAAAATGCAGTTTTGCTGAAGGTTTGGTAACCAGTGGTTTCTGTTTAGCAAGAATCTCACTGTTCCAGTTCTGAACCTAAGAAAACAAGAGTCAGGAAATGAAGCCTTCTGATTTTAATTACCTAGACTGTTACCTCTCAGGTGCTGCTGCTTTTCCTCCCCAGAATGAAGCAGTTTGACATAATTTCCATAATTATCCAAGCACGATGACATGAAAACTTAGGTTTTGGTTCTTATTACTTGGCCTGTGACTGCTGAGCTTTTGTTACCTGAAGCAGGTTAATATTGTTATTGGCAAGTCTTACAACTGAACTGGAATGTTTAATCCCAATGGGTTAAAATGTGGTCAGACAGTGTAGTTAACCAAACATGCTGAAGTTTTTCTTGCTGAGTGTGGTGCAGGAAATACAGCTAATGGAAATTCTAAAATGCAGATACAGGTGGCATTTCCCATCTGGCATTCTTGGAGTTGGCAAGGAAAAAGAAATTACAAATCCACTGTATTACAAAGTGTTAAAGCAACACAAACCCTTACTCAAACCCAGATATTCAACCACCCTTCATTGTGATCCTTGATATGCACAAAATTCCTAGTAAAGATTGGAAAGAAAGACGGAGAAGAATGCCAGCACAAGAGCAAAGAGGAATAACTATCTTGTTTCACCGCAGGAAAAAATAAAGCTTTACTGATCAAACACATTTTCGCTACATTTTCCTCTAATGTAAACAGAATTATCCACAAAATTGCCAGCTTTATCTACAGGTGACTCTTAGAATAATAACTGAATAAAACCCACATTTTTTTTTCTTGATTCAACATCAAAAATTGTGAACACAGTCACAAATCCTCCAGCAACACTGCCAAACCAAAAGCATTGCTTTCTACAGGCTTATTTATAATCTGCACATAGATTCCAGCACCAAGCAGATGGCATCCTGTATAACCATAATGCCAGTGTCATGCACTGCTTTGTATATCAAAGATTTTGATGGAATTATTTTTCAGAATCTACTCAATGAGTATCTTGGAAATGGCTCTTTTGTAAGAGCTAAGCTGCAATCCTAGGTTAATACTTGATTTCAAATATCCATGTGAAACATTTTAGTAGATTTTGGGCACAGACTGTCACAGGCTGTGTACTTTAGAAGAGCTCACAGACAGACAGATAATAGCCAGAAGCTTAGAGGTCCTGGCCAAGAACACACACAGGGCTAAACACACACCCTTTGAAAATTACTACACAAAGAGCCTCATAAGTATCTGTGCTGACTTCAGCTGTACATTCAGATTAAATTTCCTAGTTGATAAACACCAGGGCAGGCTTTGCATTTCTTTGAAGAGATGGGAATTAAATCCCCATATGGTGGGAAAAAGAGCCATTTCAGTTTGCCACTGGAGTAATTTATGGAGAACTGCCAGCCTACCACTTGAAGGCAGACAAGAGATTTGAAGGATATCTCTTGAAGACTGACAAAAGGGTTTTAATCAGGAACTCCCTGCTCCTAGAGATTTCTCTTGAGCTTGGGGGAAAGTTAGTTTAATGATCTGTGACTCTTGTTTCATCATTTCTGAAATAGTGTCCTTTCTCAGCATAGATGTTGAAATCCTAATGGTTTGCAAGTTGTTCTAAGTCCCAAAGTGAAAACCACAACGTGTATTTTAAGTGCCTGTGACTATAACCCAAAGAAAAAATGTCCAGAAGAGCTGAGCTAAAGCTTAGGTATTTTTTGCTGAATCACTTGCATGCCACAACCTCAAGCTACCTTTAAAGAAGAGATGAAAGAGCATGCTTTGATGCACCACTTCAGGACCCCATTCATTCTTTCCTGGTGAGGGGAATAAAGCAAGCTTTCCACAAGCCATTCTAACCAACATATGGAAGAAGCTGGCTGTTGCTCATATGGCAAAAGTATTATTTGTTAGAATTGTTAGACTTGCTTTTACTAAACTCCTAAAACGAGAAAAATTAAAAAGGATATGGCAAATGACTTAACATTCTGCTGGCTTCTTTCAAAGTTGTTAAGTGTAGAACTTCTGACCATTGATAACTGCTGAAGTCACTGCAATCTCGCCAGCAGATTAGAAACAAGGAAAGTACCAACCTTTTCTGGAGTTAATTTCATAAGTTCCATGTTCTCCATACTGTGACGGCGTCCTACTCTTGGTCTGGTACCTTCGAGAAAGAATCAAGTTCATCTTTGCATCATTAAGATTTATAATGTCACCTTCAAAGCTGTGGCTGTACTCATCTATGGTGCAAGATACAACAACTCAGAGTTCCAAAACACGCAGGTAAATATATCAGCAGGGAATAAATAAAACCACTAGTAAAAGCAGCCTTCAGAACCACACTGATATAAGCTACTTAAGTTGCTTTCATGGGACACAGGAGAAGGACTATGGGTCTCTGATCAGAACTCATTTCTACTGAAACCCCTGTATTGCTAAGATGCTAGGAAGAAAAGAATTTGGCAGCAAATAGATACATCATCTCCCACATTAAAAAGTTGAAAGTGAGTGCAGGGACACAATTAGAAATAATAATGTGAAGAAAGTAAGCAGTAACCCGTGATTCACAATGTAAATCCTCTGGAAAAGGAGGAGCTGAAGG